>VDFB02371204.1:88358-100215 GCA_007258455.2 Sequoia sempervirens
CTCTAAAGACTCCCTATACCCACTTCTACATAGTGGAGGAATTTGTACACCTTCTTCCTAGTTTTATCTCAATAGGATGATAGTCAACATAACTTTATGCATATTCCATAACATTAACTATGTTCTACAACTTTTACCTTTCAAGTTCTCTCTTATTTCTTCTTCCAATGAATCTTTTTCCTCACACTTTCTAAAACCTACCTACTTTGATACCATTTGATGCAATCATGATTAGGGTACCTTATCAAACTACCCAATCATGCAACCAATAAAACACAATGAAAGAATAAATTCATAAAACAGTAAACTTTCATTACATTCATTCAAATATCCACAATCACAACATAAGCACCCTAAACCAAAAAACATTCATTGAGTTTAAATTTAAATTACAATCATTATTATTACAAAACAAAATATGCTTCATCTCCATCTTCCTTCCTTAATTATCCTTCTCCAACACCAACTCTTATTCATGGCACTCTTTTATCCATTTTTTATTTTTTGACTTCCCATATTCATGATTGTTGTATTCCTTTTATACATTTCTGAAATTTCTAGGAATTTTCTCCTTGGACAAAATCTCCCCCCTTCTCCATCACTCATGGCCCTTCTCAGCCAAAAAAAATCCCCTTTCCACAACATATTCTTTTCTTTTATACATACCCTAGCAAGAAATTGGAACATTTTTCATCAGTTATGGATTGAAAAATCACAAGTCTATTAATCTCATGCCACATGTCAATGCTATAAGAGTTGACTTCATACTCCTTTATAACTAAAACACCTTCATTGACATTATTAGGTCTTGGTGACATAATCGAAACTTATTGAAGAGTCCCGATGTTTTAGGAACTACTCCAAGTTTTGATTTCCTTATAAAGTAGAATCTATCAAAATTTATTGGGGCTTCCCACCTCATTGGGAACCAAGAACCAACACCTTGTTGGAGGTTCTAGTTCCTTTATGAACGTTCAACATTTTCTTTTTACAAGGATTTTTATGTCATTAGGAACTCTTTAAAATATGTTTGTTAGAATTGTGAAAAACCACAAAACCACAAGCCACAGGATCAAACAACAAACAAAGACACCTTCCATGCAAGGGATCTACAAATAATGTATGCGATATTCCTCAACAAGAAAAAGCTATAAAAGAACCTCAAGAATCTTCAAGGGAAAAAAAAGTCCTCAAAGATTGAGATTTTGAGAGTAAATCTCCAAAGAAATAATATAATGAGGGTTGAGTGCTATATAGGAGCAACCCTAGTAATTGCTCACTTGTTAACAAAAAAACACTTAGTTAACTGAATAAAGAACTCCTAAGTTTAGCTTAAGTGCATGAGAATAAATTAGACTAATAATCAATTAAAGATTAATTAATCATTAGCTAATGCATGATTACTCTAACACCCCCCTTAAAATGAACTTAGGGTGTAGCTAGAAACCCCAAAAAGAATGCATGATGGGTCCCGACAAACAAGGCCTAGTGAGTTACCAATGTATAAACAAAAGAATCTCTCGCAACTGGAGAAAAGGAGAAAACCACTATGGGAGAAAACTCCTCTCCAAAAGAGAGAAAGGCGACTGAAGGAATAAAAAACCTCCAAATCAAGGTGTGAAGGACTGAGAAGCCTCCAGCCAATCAAAGTCTCAAACAAGAGAGGAACATGTAGAACATCGTTGAAGCATGAAGAAGCCATAAACTGTTGTCAAAAGATGATTGATATAGTGTTGAAGTGAAGAAATTCCATAAATAGGAATGCAAGAGTGTCCATATGGTAAATGATCCATCTCATTAAAATGCATGCAACAAACCATTGTTGTACATTGCATCAAAAGTACATAATAACAAGAACTATATACATAGATCACTCCAAAACCGCGAAAACCAAGGAATTTAGCAGCACTATAGCAGAAACTCCCCAATGGTGAAAAAGGAGAGCCAAGATAGGGATAATCAAACTATGTGAAAACTAAGAAGTGCATGTAGGAGAAACAACCTGCAAATAAAAGGTTGTGCAAACTAAGACACACACGCATGAGGCAAGAATCACCAAGATTCGATGTTGTCATGGAAGGGACACTCACTTGAAAAATGTGTGATGGAAAACCAAATGCAAACATGAACCCCCCATGACACTTTATATCATAGTGTGAATACAAAAGGAACAACATGATGTGCAAAATCCCCAAAAAATTATACACCAGAATGGCACTTTATCTCAGTGCATCTACAAAAGAGAATGTGCATGAAAAAGATATGTACAATTCCAAAATAGGATAGAATACTAGAAATACATATAAAACAACCAAAAACAAGTCATCCCATGCAAATGAAAAGTTTCCAAGAGCTAAGACATCTAAGTAATTCACTGAAGTGTGAAAAAACAAAAACTTGAATAAAATGTACCTAGAGAGAAATATGGAAAAAATTGCATGGATGGATGTGAATATCTCTAAAAGATGGTTCCAATGCCATTAGAATCACGAAAAATGGAGAAACTAGCCAAAAGTTATGAGCTCAGAACTAAAAACAACACCTATAACTTCAACAGGTTGTATAATGCACCAACAACAAAAATAGGTGATGAGACCCACACCACTAGAAAGTTGATGGAACCAGATTTTCGATGATATCTCATTTTCCCAATTTTGATACCCAAGCGAAAAGTTATGCCCATTTTTCTAATTTTGCCTATTTTGTAAAAAAAACAAAAAAAATAGCAAGAGACTGTCAAAAAGGTATGAAAGCTCGAGCGATAATCTCCAGAGAAATAATACAATGAGGGTTGAGTGCTATATAGAAGCAACCCTAGTAATTGCTCACTTCAGTTAATAGGAAAGCACTTAGTTAACTAAACAAGGAACTCCTAGGTTTAGCTTAAGTGCATGAGAATAAATTAGACTAATAATCAATTAAAGATTAATTAATCATTAGCTAATGCATGATTACTCTAACAATGTCGAGGGTTCCTATCCTGATAGGAGCCTTTTTTCTTATCAAAGGTTAATATTCTACTAGGAACCATTTTATTCTTTAAAATTTTTAAACTTGATTGTTGAGTCTTTCTTCTTGTCAAGGGTTCTAACCCCTTTAGGAACTAATTTTTATCCTTTGAAAGTGTGTCTTCACTTTGTCTTGTTAGGGGTGCCCACTTGGATGGGAACTAGGAAATCACCACTAATCGAAGGTTCCCAACGTATTAGTAACTTCATAGTAATTCATCTTACTTTTGATCCAAATTTCTAATACAAGTAGGAATAAGTGTCCTTCATCAAAGCTTGTAGTAGAACCTGAAACCTTTCGAAGCTCACAATAGGAACTAGAACTTGTTGGAGGTTCCTAAGGTTCCTAAAACTAGTTGTTCCTCTGACCCTAAAAATTTTGTTGGATATTTTAGAAGGAACTGAAACTTTTTGGTGGTTCTTGAGGTTCTCATAACCTAATGTTCCTTTGACTTGTTCCTCATACAAGCCAAACCTTTGATTTTCCATAACTTGGACAATTTTTCCCCAATTTTCACCAAATTGAATCTAGAGATACCCTTTTGGGCCTTCTACAAGAGAAATTCCTTACTTGGCTTAATTTATTCTAAAATTCATCCAAAATAATAATAAAAAAACCAACTAAAACACAACCCAAAACTAAACCAAGACTAAAAGCAAACCTGAAATGTTTTTGGTTGATGCAATCTATCGCTTGTGGACCCAGATGCTCCTACATCATTTTGGAATCTAGATTTATTTGTTTCTTTCCTTCTTATTTTTGGATTCATTAACTTTTGCAATTTGATTTTGATCCTTTTCTTTGTAATAATTTTGTTTTTGTTGGTCCCAATTGCGTGTGGAGTGCCATATCGATAAAAGTTGTCAATTCATGAAGTTGTTGTCTAGGCTTTAGGAGTTTGGTGGGTATGCATAAAATAAGGTCTTGAGACCATTTTATAATGTAATTAGTCATAATAGAGTCATATTTAGGTGTTTAGAAGGTCAAGTCTTCAAAATATGCAAAATATTGAAAAGTTGCCAGACAAAGTTGTAAAGTTGCTTAAAAATTGCAAAACACAGATTTGGTGGAATTCCAACAGTCAAGTTATTTCAAAAGGAAGTTAGGCGGTTGTAGGAAGTTGATTTGAGAGGGAAAAAGAATAAATAAGAGGAAGGCATCGTTGTAAGTCTGATTTTTGAAGATTTGAAAGAAAAACCAATTGAAATATTATTGTTTTTATCAAATTTTCTGTGTTCTCCATAGTTTCTAGACTGTATAGCCTATACAACTGCATAATGATCTAGATTTTTAATTCATCTTAAGGTGTATGTTGGTTTATACTCTGTAGCCGATTTGATCATCTAACGCTGAATTTGGTAAGTTTGAACAAATTCTTTGTGATTGGTTAAATTCCATGTTTCAAGGGTTTGTAGCCTTTAAAATGTAACTTCAACCCATTCCACTTTTTGTGGTACCTGTATCTTGTGGAATGGGTCTATATCATTAGAAAATATATGTTTTCATGTTTGTTTGGTGTAGGGGAGGTTGAATAAGTGGATTGGGCATGATGCCATAATGGTGGAAGGTTTGTTTTCCAAGTGAAATTAAGAGGTTTAGTGATGGTAAAGTGTATAAAATGGTGGGATAGCATTGCGTAAAGTTGTATTGAGTTTATGCATAGGTACTTAATCTCATTGGAGGTGATTAAAAGTCTTGACAAGGTCCGGTAAGGTGTTTTTATGTAAAACCCTAAGTTTTAGGAGAATAATGAGGGTTTTCTATTTTTCCTCTTTAGAGTGAGTTTTTCTACAAATAAGTTGTTGATTCTATGGTTTGAGAACCTATTGACTACTACCCTAGTGATTTTTAAGTTTGGAAAAAAGTTTAAAAGGAAAGGTACTTTGGAAAAGAGGCCTAATTGGCATGAAATATCCAATTTTGAAGGAATTTTTGCAAAGTAACATTTGGAGCTTTGTTGATATGTTGTTGAGCACCAAAATGGGTCCCTAAAATGGTTCAAGTCTTGGTCTGATAGGATGTCATTGAGAAGATTTACCTGATTTAATCTATGTGCAATGCTACAAGGGATAGACTAAAATTGATGAAATTGAGTGAGTTTGAGGGTTTGTTGATTTGACAAGTGTTGTTGGTGATTTTTATTTTTTTGAGTGTGATTCAGGCCTCCCCTAATTACATCACAATTGGTTTAAGGATTTTTGGAATGACGTGATTTATGGTTTGGATGGAAGGAACGATGGTAGAAACCCTAGGATAAGGATTACACATGGCCCCTATCTTTATGCTTGTATTAGATCAAGTTTCCTCTAGCATCAGCGAGGTACCACTAACACTATTAGATTTCTTGATCAATGAATAGATAAGACCTTTATATCTAGGATTTATGTAAAAGTACACTAGTTCTAAAATACATTGTTCTTGTATTCCTAGTACTTTTCCCTAGTACTTTTCCTTGATACTACATGCTTTGATAGATTATATTTATTATAGGATATCTATTATTTTTTAGAACCAAGATGATAACCCATTGTGTAATTAAAATCATAAATGTTTGAAATTTGATATCTTTTTCAAGAAATCCTACTTGAAAAGTGGATGATCCTAATTGATAAGATGCTAAGACGTCCCCCCTTTTTTTTATCATTGTTGTTCCTTTATAATTTGAAATGTTAATGTGATCCATAGTAGCTTGTTTATCAAAATGTTTGTTATTATCCATCTCATTTATTTGATCATCTATTTGTCTAAGGGAGGAAAGTGTCTCATCTTGGGAAATGGAGGTTGTTGGAGTATGGATGGGATCAACTCCAATTATGAGATCATGGATTGGATGGAGATGGATGAGGGGATCATCTTGGTTTCTTGATCAATGGTGGGATCTTTATCAAATATTGGGTCAGCTTGGATCTTGATCAAAGATTGGGTTTAATTTGGATGGCATGATCATCCTATTTGGGTTCTAAGGCCTTGATCTTGAATCATGTTGGATTTTTTCTTAATGCTTTTGGATTTTTCTCTTAAGGGGAAATAGAATTGATGGTTTAGAAAATAAAGATGTGAGTTTGGATAAGAATAGAGTTCTTACTTAGACTTCGGGATTTTGGCATGGAAATAACAAATTTGGATATATATGAATCTGTAGGCATTTTGATAGGTGATGGAGTCGTGAAGATGTTTGATCTAAGATATCTGCGACCATGAATAGTCTTGATTAATGATAGGTTACATTTGGATATGCTTTTGAAACTTTTCTTAACGCAGTGCAAGTTTCTTGGATATTATGAGGAAGTTAGCATTTTGTGTTGCTAGTGATTAGTACATGAACTCTTTGAGTTGTGTACATGGATTGGATGAGGATTTTTGTATGATTATGGATGTTGAACTCAATGGATTTGAGGTATGTGAGGGGTTTGGGATTGAGGACTGCATAATCAACAAAATTATTGGATGGCTTAGGATTAGTGATTTGGTGGAATGACATAACTTTGCTTATGCATTGGAACTTAAGATCCTTTTCTATTAGTCCTTGGAGAAAATACCTAAAGGTTACTTCATTAGATGGGTTTTTAGATAGGGATGGATTAGATTGCAATGATTTAGATGATGGAGGATTAGGATAAAAGGTGGAGGCTACAAGGATTTATTGGATTGGTGACGAGGATGAAGATTTGTGATATGGATTGGAGATAATGATTTGGGATATGGTTTGGTGTTGAAGGAGGCATTGAAAGAAAGATGGTTTCCCTTGTAAAGATAGGAGAAGGATAACCGATGGATATATATTGAGGATTATTAGTAGAGCTTGTACTAGTTGGTTCTTGATATCGAGGATTGATGGATGGGTGTTTGAATCTTATGCCAAACTTTTGTAAGGTAGTGGTATCTAAGGATTGAAGGTATTCATATTGATTATACCTAAGACTCTCACTTTATATAGCATCCATGGGTTTCCATATTCCTAATAGTTGATCAACAAGGATAGTGTTGTCTCATCATACTCAAGTTTCATTTTAGGTCTTCTTATGCATTAATAGTCTCATTATTTATTTGGTTTCGAGGCTTTAACTTGGGAATTTCAATGCTTATAGCTAAAAATTATCATGGGAATCATACTTTTGTTGTCAACAAGGCTAGTGCCATCATCTATAATTACAAAGAGAGGGTTTTAATTTGACTAGGAAATCACCAAAAGTAAGAATGGAGCTATGATTATAAATTTGGATTAGGAGGTGAAGGTCCTAGATTGTATGGATGTAAGAATTTGGTTAGAGGTAGTGTAGATTTGGATACAAAGGGTGAGTAAAACTTGGTGTGATGAAGAAAATAAATGAATAACTTGTGTTATCTTTGTCTAGATTTTGATAAGTTATTTCAACTAAATTGTGATGCAAGTAAAACTACAATTGGAGTTGTTTTGACTCGGTAAGGTGTTGTCTTGCACCCTAATTTCATGATCAAATTTAGCATTTTATCTATTTGTAGCTTTTTGTTACCTTGATGTCTTCATATGGGGTCACTTTTGTGTGTTTATTTACCATAACTTTTTGTAAATGTGTTCATCTTTTATTTGTGGTATTGCTTGGTGAATTGTTTTGCTATCTTTTATTGCATTCCTAGTCTTACAATATTCCCTTTGTGTTGTAGCTCCCATATTTCTCAAAATGGTTTCTTTTCACTCATCTTCACCTACCTTTTGGTACTACATGTGTTTCTAAATCTATTATTTTTACTGCTAAGACATGATACTTTAATTGCTTATCTTTATATTTCTATCATGGAATTGTTATCTATGTGGTGGTTTTGGTTCACTTGTGATAGCTTCTATGGACCTCTAGTGGTAAAATTTTTATATAGTCCTAGTTCTCCCATAGTTTTTACTTGTGATAGTTGTTTCAACTCACCCTTGGGGAGGCTTGTCCATTCTTATAGTGAATTTTTTTGTTGGTAATAGTTCCTATTTTTCTTTTTTTGATGTCCACATCTTGGCCAACATCAGTTGCTCATGGTATGGTGATCTATGTTATGTTCTAGTTATATGGTGGTGATATTTATTCCTACATCCCCTCAACTCCTCTTTTCTTTGTGCATTTGTGTTTATGCCCTTGATTATCTTGTTGGTGTGAGATTTTTAGTTGTGGTGTAAGGTGGAACTTAGCACTATCTATTACTTTTTGAAATCACATTATGGTATTATTATCCTTGTTTATTTATGGATAAGTGCGTGGAAATGGGGGATAATTTAGTGTCCAAATTTAATATTTTAAGAAAAACACTTATGGGTTATGTATTATAAAATTTAATATAAAATATAATGCAATACAATTTTTTTTCTTGCATTATGTTTTACATTGATTACATAATATAATGTATCTGCCTTTTTAATGCTTTGAGGTTTAATTTTGGATGATCTTTTCCCATTTCAGCTTGGATTTCCATGCCTAGGGATTGGACATCCCTTTAGGTTACTAAATTTATATTTTTAATATAAAACAATAAATTCAAACTTTGACCTCATTAGATTTATGTGTTTTGTAATGAAATTTGACAAAACCACCACAAATTATAAGCTACTTCTTAGCTTTCTAGTCATATATATGTGTTAATATTTGATTAATTTAAGGTACTTATTTTTATTTATTTGAACGACATCTTTGTATTCCTCCAATACATATGTATTTATTTTTCTATAATTTTTTATCCACTTATCCAAATTTAATATATATACTAATGTATTTATTTTCTATAATTTTATCCACTTATCCAAATTTAAAATGTGTGTGTATGTATGTGTGTGTGTGTGTACATACATACATACATACATACTATACATACATACATACATACATACATACATACATATATATATATACATATATACATACATACATACATACATACATATACATACATACATACATACATACATATATATATATATATATATATATATATATATATATATATTGTGCTTCATGCTATACACATTCAAAAATATATATTTTTGATTAGTTTTGTGCAAGTTATGCAATGTGCATGCTCAATGATGTAATTTTTAGATGCATCCACTTCAAAAAAATAACAAAATAATGAATAAAATCTAAAAATTGCATAAATTGTAGTACTTGCTCTTGGATATATTTCTACCAACCAATTTCAAAAAAATACCTAACACAACAAATTAATTGAAAGGCACATGCAAAACACTATGTTATATTTTAGTGATAGAAATATAAATAATTTTGAGTGCGCTCAAAATTCCACATTCTTAATTTTAACCATTTTTTAAAATATTCAGTATTTTACAAACTAGATTAAAAGTACTACAATTCTTGTTCTAATCATATATTCAAATTTTGAATGTACATATCTTGAATTATTCATCCAAATTCAATTTAAATAATTTCAAGAAAAAAGTGGCCACTTTTGATCCCCATTTTGTCCCCCATTTCCATGCACTTACCCATATGATAAATGGTGTGATGTGACTTAGATAATCATTTTATGTGTCTTTTGATTTTCAAGTTTACACTTGCATTTAAACCTATACCAACATGTGAAGCTTGTAAATGTGGGATGTGGTTTACAAGACAAACTTTAAGATTTGAGAAGATGGATCTTCATAATAATTGAGGAATGGTAGAAAGAAAATAAATAAAAAATAATTTAAAATGAAAATTTGGGGAAGCCAACTGTTGCACAAGATTTAACATTCACCAATTACAGATTTTGCACAATAATGAATTAAATAAATTATTACTATTTTTGTGAAATGAATAAAAAACTACCAAATGAACCCAAAAAAAAGGGACATAATGATCATTTATTATTATATTCATCAATTGGTAGAGCACGATTGTAGATTCATGAATCACTAAAATAAGTCCCAATATATGAAGGCTATTGTAATCAACAAATGCTCGAGAAAATAATATGTAGATATCGTGACGTATGTGTATCCCTAATATTTTCCCTTTACTACCAAGAATAAATCTCTTATTTATACAAAATAAGTGCCTAAAATATATAAAAAGTAAATGAGATCATTGCACTTAAAAAGAAGAGTGGTCATCATTATCCACATGCACCACTACCATATAACTATACTTTGATCTAACCTAAAATGAATAACTCCCTAGAGATCACCTTAAAAATTGAACACCATGATGTTGAGATCTTAGAATGGCATCCCTTCTACTACTATTCAAATGATTTTTAAATTATCACATGTAGTTCATTCTAATAATAGTGGGTAGAAATATTTAACCAATAACACACCTCTATTCTTTAACGGGATTAATTTTTATTTTGGAACATGATGGCTATTACATGAGGAACCTTCGTGGTAGATTAGATGATGCAAATGGTTTTTGGTAATTTAGTCCCTTGTATTTGTTCCACCAATGGCACAAGGATATCATGTTTTTAGTCTTGCAACCTTTTAAAGGAGATAAATTTTTCCATATGTCTTGAGAGTACATCACCCAATTTTTTTGTTGGCTCATAGACTTTGTTTAGAACAAAAAAGAGACCCACCAAATTTCTAGCCTGGATTATTCCAACCAATGACACCATGTTAAATATTTTTCAAGCTAAAAATATTTTAGAGATGTGTCAAGGTGTCATGTGTCTTTTTGTAGTGTTGGTTACATCTTTTAATTTCATATATGCTAGGTAAGTCCAATGAGGGTCACATCTACTATCTACATGGATTTGAGAACCAAGAGAACATCAATATGAAGTTAGATTGACAATTTTTATATCATGTGTAGACTATTGATCCTAGGAAAGATGGAGCAAATCCATAGTCTTCTTTATTATGCCTTTTATTATAAAATTGTAGAGTAGAGGGACCTGTCAATGACACCATATTTTTGTTGACCAATGGTGCAATAAAATTATATTTCTAGATTAACAACATTTTGGATATGCACTAGGAAACCACTTGGTTTATAGGTACATTACTCTTCCTTTCTCATTGGCTTACAACTCTAAAAAGGGGAAAAATGAGACCCACCAAGGTGCCAAAGTAGATTATTTTTACAAATGGCACATCGAGAATGAATTGTTAGTCTAACAATCTTATAGGGATGCAAAATATCACCATGTGGCTCTATGTATATCACTATGCTTTGGATTTATTTGTGAGACCAAAGGGGCATTCCTCGTTGATGTGTTGACTCCTAGCTAATGGCACATTGGTTCTAAGATGTCAAATTGATAACCTCTAAATGATGCATGCATTGTTGATCTTGGGAAAGATTAAATGGGTTCATGTTGTGCCATCTTGTATCTCCATTATATGAACAATAAAATCCTAAAAGATTTAAAATCCTTACAAAAATAACCAAAAATTCTCAAAGGAAAATCATTGGCCACCTATAATCAAAAAGATCATATGAGAACATATAATCCCACCAATTAGACAAAACTTGAACAATGAACTCTACTAAAGAGAAACACAACACATGAACTCCATTAAATAATTGTCAAGCTATATGTAGAAAACATCATAAAATTCTTGCTTCGAGGAAAAAACAACCAGATTGAATCAAGAATAGAGAGTGAATGCTCTATTAAATTTCTAACAACCTCTTATTTAGTACATTCTTGTAAGGAAGAATATTTATTCCAAATCTTAGGCAAGGAGAAAAGAACAAACATAAAATTTCTAATTTTGGTATAAAGCACCAACAAAATAGATAGGTTATTAAGTGTGACTTGGAGTGTGCTCCACTCTAGTATGTTTGGGATATCTTTTTATTTTAAGACCTATCAACAACCTTTCCTATCTAGATTGTATCCTTTTAAGAGATGGTACATAATTCTTTGACCATAGCCTTGACTAGTA
>VDFB02371204.1:100315-117622 GCA_007258455.2 Sequoia sempervirens
ATACATTTTCTCTTACCCATTTAAACTTCCTTGTATTGCTCAATCTCCAATGCATCCATTCTAGTTTGGGTTATTTTTAGTTCTTCAAAAAAAAAAATTCATAGCTTATTTCTCATTGTTCGCCCAAAAATAACTCTCACATGTCTCTTCACGACCTTTCTAATCATCCTTCTTTAAGCCATCTTCCTTCACTTTTACAATTTTTTGTAAACTCTTTGAGACTCAAACATCCCCTTACAATTACAAGATCCTACTCGCAACAATCTCTAACCTCTAGGGTATAAACCCTCTACATTTATAGGACCCTACCTGCAACAAATCTCTCACAACTATTAATCATATAAACATACCTTCTTTGGCTTCTTGTGCCTCTCTCTACCCTTTGTATTTATAGACCTCTCCTCATACCTGCAACAAGTTCTCTAGAACTCAAGCCCTCTACAATTACATGCCTCTTCTCGCTTGCAAAAAATTCCTCTAGAGCTCAAGCCCTTCATAGTTAAAAAATCTCCTCTTTAATAACAAATCCTCTAGGGTTTTCTTTAGACACCTTCTAGCTTTCAAGGTTGTACCATCATTTCTCTAACAATCTCTTCATATTTCTCTTCATTTCTCTAGCTTTTCCTTTTTCCACCTCTTTTATTCTTTGGGTAACTTCTTTCTTCAATGGGCCTTTTCTTTGGATTTTGAATTATTTCCAAGCAACCAAATTTCTCCAATAATAAAACTCAAACTTTCATAGCTTTACTCTACTCAAAAAATAATTTGGAAGATGCAGTTCTCTAAAGACTCCCTATACCCACTTCTACATAGTGGAGGAATTTGTACACCGTCTTCCTAGTTTTATCTCAATAGGATGATAGTCAACATAACTTTATGCATATTCCATAACATTAACTATGTTCTACAACTTTTACCTTTCAAGTTCTCTCTTATTTCTTCTTCTAATGAATCTTTTTCCTCACACTTTCTAAAACCTACCTACTTTGATACCATTTGATGCAATCATGATTAGGGTACCTTATCAAACTACCCAATCATGCAACCAATAAAACACAATGAAAGAATAAATTCATAAAACAGTAAACTTTCATTACATTCATTCAAATATCCACAATCACAACATAAGCACCCTAAACCAAAAGACATTCATTGAGTTTAAATTTAAATTACAATCATTATTATTACAAAACAAAATATGCTTCATCTCCATCTTCCTTCCTTAATTATCCTTCTCCAACACCAACTCTTATTCATGGCACTCTTTTATCCATTTTTTATTTTTTGACTTCCCATATTCATGATTGTTGTATTCCTTTTATATATTTCTGAAATTTCTAGGAATTTTCTCCTTGGACAAAATCTTCCCCCTTCTCCATCACTCATGGCCCTTCTCAGCCAAAAAAAAGCCCCTTTCCACAACATATTCTTTTCTTTTATACATACCCTAACAAGAAATTGGAACATTTTTCATCAGTTATGGATTGAAAAATCACAAGTCTATTAATCTCATGCCACATGTCAATGCTATAAGAGTTGACTTCATACTCTTTTATAACTAAAACACCTTCATTGAAATTATTAGGTCTTGGTGACATAATCGAAACTTATTGAAGAGTCCCGATGTTTTAGGAACTACTCCAAGTTTTGATTTCCTTATAAAGTAGAATCTATCAAAATTTATTGGGGCTTCCCACCTCATTGGGAACCAAGAACCAACACCTTGTTGGAGGTTCTAGTTCCTTTATGAACGTTCAACATTTTCTTTTTACAAGGCTTTTTATGTCATTAGGAACTCTTTAAAATATGTTTGTTAGAATTGTGAAAAACCACAAAACCACAAGCCACAGGATCAAACAACAAACAAAGACACCTTCCATGCAAGAGATCTACAAATAATGTATGCGATATTCCTCAACAAGAAAAAGCTATAAAAGAACCTCAAGAATCTTCAAGGGAAAAAAAAGTCCTCAAAGATTGAGATTTTGAGAGTAAATCTCCAGAGAAATAATATAATGAGGGTTGAGTGCTATATAGGAGCAACCCTAGTAATTGCTCACTTGTTAACAAAAAAACACTTAGTTAACTGAATAAAGAACTCCTAAGTTTAGCTTAAGTGCATGAGAATAAATTAGACTAATAATCAATTAAAGATTAATTAATCATTAGCTAATGCATGATTACTCTAACACCCCCCTTAAAATGAACTTAGGGTGTAGCTAAAAACCCCAAAAAGAATGCATGATGGGTCCCGACAAACAAGGCCTAGTGAGTTACCAATGTATAAACAAAAGAATCTCTCGCAACTGGAGAAAAGGAGAAAACCACTGTGGGAGAAAACTCCTCTCCAAAAGAGAGAAAGGCGACTAAAGGAATAAAAAACCTCCAAATCAAGGTGTGAAGGACTGAGAAGCCTCCAGCCAATCAAAGTCTCAAACAAGAGAGGAACATGTAGAACATCATTGAAGCATGAAGAAGTTGTAGACTATTGTCAAAAGATGATTGATATAGTGTTGAAGTGAAGAAATTCCATAAATAGGAATGCAAGAGTTTCCATATGGTAAATAATCCATGTCATTGAAATGCATGTAACCAATCAATGATGTACGTTGCATCGAAAGTACATAAGAACAAGAACTGTATACATAGATCACTCCAAACCATAAAACCAAGGAATCATTAGCACTAATAGTAGAAATCCCCCCCCATAATGTTGAAAAGAGAGAGCCAAGATAGGTACACTGAAACTATGTGAAACTAAGAAGTGCATGTAGGAGAAACAACCTGCAAATAAAAGGTTGTGCAAACTAAGACACACACGCATGAGGCAAGAATCACCAAGATTCGATGTTGTCATGGAAGGGACACTCACTTGAAAAATGTGTGATGGAAAACCAAATGCAAACATGAACCCCCCATGACACTTTATATCATAGTGTGAATACAAAAGGAACAACATGATGTGCAAAATCCCCAAAAAATTATACACCAGAATGGCACTTTATCTCAGTGCATCTACAAAAGAGAATGTGCATGAAAAAGATATGTACAATTCCAAAATAGGATAGAATACTAGAAATACATATAAAACAACCAAAAACAAGTCATCCCATGCAAATGAAAAGTTTCCAAGAGCTAAGACGTCTAAGTAATTCACCAAAGTGTGAAAACACAAAAACTTGAATAAAATGTACCTAGAGAGAAATATGGAAAAAATTGCATGGATGGATGTGAATATCTCTAAAAGATGGTTCCAATGCCATTAGAATCATGAAAAAAAATGGGCTTTGGGTCAAGGGTTGAGAGCTTAGGACTAAAAGCAACACCTCTAACTTCAACCCAGGTTGTATAATTCACCAACAACAAAACAGGTGTTGGGGCCCACCACTAGAAGTTGTGAAGCCATCTTTTAGATGATATTTCATTTTCACAATTTTGATGCAGGCGAAAAGTTATACCCATTTTCTAATTTTGCTATTTTGCAAAAAGCAAAAATAGCAAAGAGAGACTATCAAAAGATATGAAACTTTCGGCGATAATCTCCAGAGAAATAATACAATGAGGGTTGAGTGCTATATAGAAGCAACCCTAGTAATTGCTCACTTCAGTTAATAGGAAAGCACTTAGTTAACTAAACAAGGAACTCCTAGGTTTAGCTTAAGTGCATGAGAATAAATTAGACTAATAATCAATTAAAGATTAATTAATCATTAGCTAATGCATGATTACTCTAACAATGTCGAGGGTTCCTATCCTGATAGGAGCCTTTTTTCTTATCAAAGGTTAATATTCTACTAGGAACCATTTTATTCTTTAAAATTTTTAAACTTGATTGTTGAGTCTTTCTTCTTGTCAAGGGTTCTAACCCCTTTAGGAACTAATTTTTATCCTTTGAAAGTGTGTCTTCACTTTGTCTTGTTAGGGGTGCCCACTTGGATGGGAACTAGGAAATCACCACTAATCGAAGGTTCCCAACGTATTAGTAACTTCATAGTAATTCATCTTACTTTTGATCCAAATTTCTAATACAAGTAGGAATAAGTGTCCTTCATCAAAGCTTGTAGTAGAACCTGAAACCTTTCGAAGCTCACAATAGGAACTAGAACTTGTTGGAGGTTCCTAAGGTTCCTAAAACTAGTTGTTCCTCTGACCCTAAAAATTTTGTTGGATATTTTAGAAGGAACTGAAACTTTTTGGTGGTTCTTGAGGTTCTCATAACCTAATGTTCCTTTGACTTGTTCCTCATACAAGCCAAACCTTTGATTTTCCATAACTTGGACAATTTTTCCCCAATTTTCACCAAATTGAATCTAGAGATACCCTTTTGGGCCTTCTACAAGAGAAATTCCTTACTTGGCTTAATTTATTCTAAAATTCATCCAAAATAATAATAAAAAAACCAACTAAAACACAACCCAAAACTAAACCAAGACTAAAAGCAAACCTGAAATGTTTTTGGTTGATGCAATCTATCGCTTGTGGACCCAGATGCTCCTACATCATTTTGGAATCTAGATTTATTTGTTTCTTTCCTTCTTATTTTTGGATTCATTAACTTTTGCAATTTGATTTTGATCCTTTTCTTTGTAATAATTTTGTTTTTGTTGGTCCCAATTGGTCTTGAGGCATTGGATAAAAGTTGTCAATTCATGAAGTTGTTGTCTAGGCTTTAGGAGTTTGGTGGGTATGCATAAAATAAGGTCTTGAGACCATTTTATAATGTAATTAGTCATAATAGAGTCATATTTAGGTGTTTAGAAGGTCAAGTCTTCAAAATATGCAAAATATTGAAAAGTTGCCAGACAAAGTTGTAAAGTTGCTTAAAAATTGCAAAACACAGATTTGGTGGAATTCCAACAGTCAAGTTATTTCAAAAGGAAGTTAGGCGGTTGTAGGAAGTTGATTTGAGAGGGAAAAAGAATAAATAAGAGGAAGGCATCGTTGTAAGTCTGATTTTTGAAGATTTGAAAGAAAAACCAATTGAAATATTATTGTTTTTATCAAATTTTCTGTGTTCTCCATAGTTTAGCTGAACATGGGGCGATTACAAGCACAATGATCTGAATTTTTTTTAATTCATGTGGTGTATGTTGGCTTATATTTGGTTGATTTGATCATCTATACTTGATGAATTTGGTGTGGGTTTTGAACAATTTCGCCGTCAGTTCAATACCCTATTTCAAGGGTTTGTAGCCTTTAAAATGTAACTTCAACCCATTCCACTTTTTGTGGTACCTGTATCTTGTGGAATGGGTCTATATCATTAGAAAATATATGTTTTCATGTTTGTTTGGTGTAGGGGAGGTTGAATAAGTGGATTGGGCATGATGCCATAATGGTGGAAGGTTTGTTTTCCAAGTGAAATTAAGAGGTTTAGTGATGGTAAAGTGTATAAAATGGTGGGATAGCATTGCGTAAAGTTGTATTGAGTTTATGCATAGGTACTTAATCTCATTGGAGGTGATTAAAAGTCTTGACAAGGTCCGGTAAGGTGTTTTTATGTAAAACCCTAAGTTTTAGGAGAATAATGAGGGTTTTCTATTTTTCCTCTTTAGAGTGAGTTTTTCTACAAATAAGTTGTTGATTCTATGGTTTGAGAACCTATTGACTACTACCCTAGTGATTTTTAAGTTTGGAAAAAAGTTTAAAAGGAAAGGTACTTTGGAAAAGAGGCCTAATTGGCATGAAATATCCAATTTTGAAGGAATTTTTGCAAAGTAACATTTGGAGCTTTGTTGATATGTTGTTGAGCACCAAAATGGGTCCCTAAAATGGTTCAAGTCTTGGTCTGATAGGATGTCATTGAGAAGATTTACCTGATTTAATCTATGTGCAATGCTACAAGGGATAGACTAAAATTGATGAAATTGAGTGAGTTTGAGGGTTTGTTGATTTGACAAGTGTTGTTGGTGATTTTTATTTTTTTGAGTGTGATTCAGGCCTCCCCTAATTACATCACAATTGAATTGGGAGTTAGGATTTTTGGAATGACGTGATTTATGGTTTGGATGGAAGGAACGATGGTAGAAACCCTAGGATAAGGATTACACATGGCCCCTATCTTTATGCTTGTATTAGATCAAGTTTCCTCTAGCATCAGCGAGGTACCACTAACACTATTAGATTTCTTGATCAATGAATAGATAAGACCTTTATATCTAGGATTTATGTAAAAGTACACTAGTTCTAAAATACATTGTTCTTGTATTCCTAGTACTTTTCCTTGATACTACATGCTTTGATAGATTATATTTATTATAGGATATCTATTATTTTAGAACCAAGATGATAACCCATTGTAATTAAATCATAAATGTTTGGTGATATCTCTTTTTCAAGAAATCCTACTTTGACAAAAGTGGATGATCCTAATTGATAAGATGCTAAGACGTCCCCCCTTTTTTTTATCATTGTTGTTCCTTTATAATTTGAAATGTTAATGTGATCCATAGTAGCTTGTTTATCAAAATGTTTGTTATTATCCATCTCATTTATTTGATCATCTATTTGTCTAAGGGAGGAAAGTGTCTCATCTTGGGAAATGGAGGTTGTTGGAGTATGGATGGGATCAACTCCAATTATGAGATCATGGATTGGATGGAGATGGATGAGGGGATCATCTTGGATTTCTTGATCAATGGTGGGATGCTTTTATCAAATATTAAGATTAGAAACACTTGGATCTTGATCAAAGATTGGATTGAATTTGGATGGCATGATGCATCTATTTGGATTTTCTAGGTAACTTGATCTTGAATCCTTATTTGGATTTTCTTTAATTGTGCTTTGGATTTTTTTCTCTTGAAATAAATTGATGGTTTAGAAAATAAGATCATGAGAGTTTGGATAAGAATGGGGATTCTTACTTAGACTCGAGGATTTTGGCATGGAAATAACAAATTTTGGAAATGAATCTCTTAAGTATTTTTGATAGGTGGTAGGTGTGAAGATGTTTGATCTAAGATATCTTGACCATGAATAGGATCTTGATTAAGGATAGGTTACATTTGGTATGCTTTTGAAAATTTTTCTTAACACGCAAGTTTTCTTGGATGATATGAGGAAGGATTAGCATTTTGTGTTGCTAGTGATTAGTACATGAACTCTTTGAGTTGTGTACATGGATTGGATGAGGATTTTTGTATGATTATGGATGTTGAACTCAATGGATTTGAGGTATGTGAGGGGTTTGGGATTGAGGACTGCATAATCAACAAAATTATTGGATGGCTTAGGATTAGTGATTTGGTGGAATGACATAACTTTGCTTATGCATTGGAACTTAAGATCCTTTTCTATTAGTCCTTGGAGAAAATACCTAAAGGTTACTTCATTAGATGGGTTTTTAGATAGGGATGGATTAGATTGCAATGATTTAGATGATGGAGGATTAGGATAAAAGGTGGAGGCTACAAGGATTTATTGGATTGGTGACGAGGATGAAGATTTGTGATATGGATTGGAGATAATGATTTGGGATATGGTTTGGTGTTGAAGGAGGCATTGAAAGAAAGATGGTTTCCCTTGTAAAGATAGGAGAAGGATAACCGATGGATATATATTGAGGATTATTAGTAGAGCTTGTACTAGTTGGTTCTTGATATCGAGGATTGATGGATGGGTGTTTGAATCTTATGCCAAACTTTTGTAAGGTAGTGGTATCTAAGGATTGAAGGTATTCATATTGATCCATAAGACTCTCCTTAGCATCATAGGTTTCATATTCTAGTTGATCAACAAGGATAGTGTTGTCTCATCATACTCAAGTTGCATTATAAGGTCTTCTTGCATTGATGGTCCATTATTTATTTGGTTTCTTGAGCTTTAACCTTGGGTATAATGGCTATAGCTAAAAAAAATTATCATAGGGATCATACTTTTGTTGTCCAACAAGGCTAGTGCCATCATCATAATTAGAGAAGGGTTTTAATTTGATTAGGAAATCACCAAAGTAAAATGGAAGCATGATTATAAATTTAGATTGGGGTGGTCTAGATTGTGGATGTAGAATTTGGTTAGAGGTAGTGTGGAATTTGGATACAAAGGATGGTAAAAAATTTGAATTGTTGATGAAGAAAATAAATGAATAACTTGTGTTATCTTTGTCTAGATTTTGATAAGTTATTTCAACTAAATTGTGATGCAAGTAAAACTACAATTGGAGTTGTTTTGACTCGGTAAGGTGTTGTCTTGCACCTAATTTCATGATCAAATCTAGTATTTTATCTATTAAGTACCTTTTATTTTACATAGATGTCTTCCATAGGTCACTTTATGTTTGTTTATTTACCATAACTTTTGTAAATGTGTTCATCTTTTATTTGTGGTATTGCTTGGTGAATTGTTTTGCTATCTTTTATTGCATTCCTAGTCTTACAATATTCCCTTTGTGTTGTAGCTCCCATATTTCTCAAAATGGTTTCTTTTCACTCATCTTCACCTACCTTTTGGTACTACATGTGTTTCTAAATCTATTATTTTTACTGCTAAGACATGATACTTTAATTGCTTATCTTTACTATATTTCTATCATGGAATTGTTATCTATGTGGTGGTTTTGGTTCACTTGTGATAGCTTCTATGGACCTCTAGTGGTAAAATTTTTATATAGTCCTAGTTCTCCCATAGTTTTTACTTGTGATAGTTGTTTCAACTCACCCTTGGGGAGGCTTGTCCATTCTTATAGTGAATTTTTTTGTTGGTAATAGTTCCTATTTTTCTTTTTTTGATGTCCACATCTTGGCCAACATCAGTTGCTCATGGTATGGTGATCTATGTTATGTTCTAGTTATATGGTGGTGATATTTATTCCTACATCCCCTCAACTCCTCTTTTCTTTGTGCATTTGTGTTTATGCCCTTGATTATCTTGTTGGTGTGAGATTTTTAGTTGTGGTGTAAGGTGGAACTTAGCACTATCTATTACTTTTTGAAATCACATTATGGTATTATTATCCTTGTTTATTTATGGATAAGTGCGTGGAAATGGGGGATAATTTAGTGTCCAAATTTAATATTTTAAGAAAAACACTTATGGGTTATGTATTATAAAATTTAATATAAAATATAATGCAATACAATTTTTTTTCTTGCATTATGTTTTACATTGATTACATAATATAATGTATCTGCCTTTTTAATGCTTTGAGGTTTAATTTTGGATGATCTTTTCCCATTTCAGCTTGGATTTCCATGCCTAGGGATTGGACATCCCTTTAGGTTACTAAATTTATATTTTTAATATAAAACAATAAATTCAAACTTTGACCTCATTAGATTTATGTGTTTTGTAATGAAATTTGACAAAACCACCACAAATTATGAGCTACTTCTTAGCTTTCTAGTCATATATGTGTTAATATTTGATTAATTTAAGGTACTTATTTTTATTTATTTGAATGACATCTTTGTATTCCTCCAATACATATGTATTTATTTTTCTATAATTTTTTATCCACTTATCCAAATTTAATATATATATATATATATATAGATATTGTGTTTCATGCTATACACATTCAAAAATATATATTTTTGATTAGTTTTGTGCAAGTTATGCAATGTGCATGCTCAATGATGTAATTTTTAGATGCATCCACTTCAAAAAAATAACAAAATAATGAATAAAATATAAAAAATTGCATAAATTGTAGTACTTGCTCTTGGATATATTTCTACCAACCAATTTCAAAAAAATACCTAACACAACAAATTAATTGGAAGGCACATGCAAAACACTATGTTATATTTTAGTGATAGAAATATAAATAATTTTGTGTGCGCTCAAAATTCCACATTCTTAATTTTAACCATTTTTTAAAATATTCAGTTATTTACAAACTAGATTCAAAGTACTACAATTCTTGTTCTAATCATATATTCAAATTTTGAATGTACATATCTTGAATTATTCATCCAAATTCAATTTAAATAATTTCAAGAAAAAAGTGGCCACTTTTGATCCCCATTTTGTCCCCCATTTCCATGCACTTACCCATATGATAAATGGTGTGATGTGACTTAGATAATCATTTTATGTGTCTTTTGATTTTCAAGTTTACACTTGCATTTAAACCTATACCAACATGTGAAGCTTGTAAATGTGGGATGTGGTTTACAAGACAAACTTTAAGATTTGAGAAGATGGATCTTCATAATAATTGAGGAATGGTAGAAAGAAAATAAATAAAAAATAATTTAAAATGAAAATTTGGGGAAGCCAACTGTTGCACAAGATTTAACATTCACCAATTACAGATTTTGCACAATAATGAATTAAATAAATTATTACTATTTTTGTGAAATGAATAAAAAACTACCAAATGAACCCAAAAAAAAGGGACATAATGATCATTTATTATTATATTCATCAATTGGTAGTGCACGATTGTAGATTCATGAATCACTAAAATAAGTCCCAATATATGAAGGCTATTGTAATCAACAAATGCTTGAGAAAATAATATGTAGATATCGTGACGTATGTGTATCCCTAATATTTTCCCTTTACTACCAAGAATAAATCTCTTATTTATACAAAATAAGTGCCTAAAATATATAAAAAGTAAATGAGATCATTGCACTTAAAAAGAAGAGTGGTCATCATTATCCACATGCACCACTACCATATAACTATACTTTGATCTAACCTAAAATGAATAACTCCCTAGAGATCACCTTAAAAATTGAACACCATGATGTTGAGATCTTAGAATGGCATCCCTTCTACTACTATTCAAATGATTTTTAAATTATCACATGTAGTTCATTCTAATAATAGTGGGTAGAAATATTTAACCAATAACACACCTCTATTCTTTAACGGGATTAATTTTTATTTTGGAACATGATGGCTATTACATGAGGAACCTTCGTGGTAGATTAGATGATGCAAATGGTTTTTGGTAATTTAGTCCCTTGTATTTGTTCCACCAATGGCACAAGGATATCATGTTTTTAGTCTTGCAACCTTTTAAAGGAGATAAATTTTTCCATATGTCTTGAGAGTACATCACCCAATTTTTTTGTTGGCTCATAGACTTTGTTTAGAACAAAAAAGAGACCCACCAAATTTCTAGCCTGGATTATTCCAACCAATGACACCATGTTAAATATTTTTCAAGCTAAAAATATTTTAGAGATGTGTCAAGGTGTCATGTGTCTTTTTGTAGTGTTGGTTACATCTTTTAATTTCATATATGCTAGGTAAGTCCAATGAGGGTCACATCTACTATCTACATGGATTTGAGAACCAAGAGAACATCAATATGAAGTTAGATTGACAATTTTTATATCATGTGTAGACTATTGATCCTAGGAAAGATGGAGCAAATCCATAGTCTTCTTTATTATGCCTTTTATTATAAAATTGTAGAGTAGAGGGACCTGTCAATGACACCATATTTTTGTTGACCAATGGTGCAATAAAATTATATTTCTAGATTAACAACATTTTGGATATGCACTAGGAAACCACTTGGTTTATAGGTACATTACTCTTCCTTTCTCATTGGCTTACAACTCTAAAAAGGGGAAAAATGAGACCCACCAAGGTGCCAAAGTAGATTATTTTTACAAATGGCACATCGAGAATGAATTGTTAGTCTAACAATCTTATAGGGATGCAAAATATCACCATGTGGCTCTATGTATATCACTATGCTTTGGATTTATTTGTGAGACCAAAGGGGCATTCCTCGTTGATGTGTTGACTCCTAGCTAATGGCACATTGGTTCTAAGATGTCAAATTGATAACCTCTAAATGATGCATGCATTGTTGATCTTGGGAAAGATTAAATGGGTTCATGTTGTGCCATCTTGTATCTCCATTATATGAACAATAAAATCCTAAAAGATTTAAAATCCTTACAAAAATAACCAAAAATTCTCAAAGGAAAATCATTGGCCACCTATAATCAAAAAGATCATATGAGAACATATAATCCCACCAATTAGACAAAACTTGAACAATGAACTCTACTAAAGAGAAACACAACACATGAACTCCATTAAATAATTGTCAAGCTATATGTAGAAAACATCATAAAATTCTTGCTTCGAGGAAAAAACAACCAGATTGAATCAAGAATAGAGAGTGAATGCTCTATTAAATTTCTAACAACCTCTTATTTAGTACATTCTTGTAAGGAAGAATATTTATTCCAAATCTTAGGCAAGGAGAAAAGAACAAACATAAAATTTCTAATTTTGGTATAAAGCACCAACAAAATAGATAGGTTATTAAGTGTGACTTGGAGTGTGCTCCACTCTAGTATGTTTGGGATATCTTTTTATTTTAAGACCTATCAACAACCTTTCCTATCTAGATTGTATCCTTTTAAGAGATGGTACATAATTCTTTGACCATAGCCTTGACTAGTAGCTTAAGTTATGTCAACAGGGAAAATATTTTTCTACCTGTACAATGCTCAACATTTGGGACTAACTCTAAAATGACATTTAGTCAACTTACTTTTACCTAACAAATACTTTAAGATATTCTTATTATATCATCCAACTATGTTGATCAAATGGGGATGAAATCCCCTTTTGAGCAAGTTTATCACTGCTAAGGATTTCATTTAATCATTTGTATTCCTCTTGTTCTCAATCTTGACACTAGCCAACTTATCATCAAGTAGTTTGTAAATTTTATGCATGAAGCCCTCAACTTGAGTGACAATAGGATAGAGCAATTCTAGGACTTTCTTAACTTTATATTTAAACTCCACACTAAGATTTTTTTTGCAAATTCTATGAATTTCGATGTGGAGCTAAGTTATGCAACCATATTTGATATTCTCATACAATATGAGGATACAACCCTTTGATCAAGGGTATATAACCTAGTGATTACCATTTTGTGCCTCCTCTTACAATTACTAGATTGCCTCTTTAGAAGAAACTTCTTTCAATGTTTTCTCTAAGAAAAAACTTGCTCATTTATTCTTCTAGGTAACCCTACTTTTCTCTATTGCATCAACCTTCCTAATTCTTTGTTAGTAGGGCCTTCCAAGGTGATATTAAGCTTATCTATCTTTATTTATATACTTGTAGACTTACCGCTTCTAACTTTAAATTAATTAGTGAAACTCAAGCTTTGAGATCTTTATGCAGGCTCTATAGTTGTGATCTTATCCTCTTACCTAGGCCTAGATTTATTTGAGGGTGTTTTTCAAATTGGCAAGCTTGATTTCCCACTTCTCTAGTTTCGAGCCTACCTTAATAAATTAAGTGATGATTGTCTTGTGAGCCTCCTCCATGAGCTCAACCTAATATTTTGGATAAGCTTGTGTAAGGATCACCCCAAGAATATGGACCAAATAGAATTTTAGTGTCATCATGCCTTGTGGCTTGTTTATGATTAGTGTCATTCATGCAATCATTAAAGACTATTATGTAGGATCATATATAGAGTACCTATAATTTTATGTAGGGGCCTTATCATATATTTTCCTATGGTTGGACACCTTAGCCTCATATGCTTGTTTGGCCATCATCATTTGTTGGTTAAATTTGGATGGTGAATTAATAAAAACCTCCCACAAATGGGGATGTGAGAGGTACCACATATCAAAATGTGACCATTTTTGGGTTGGAGCCAATATTTCTTTGACAAAGATAGTGAGAAAGGACAAAGATCTACTATAAGAAATAAAGTGTGTTGCAAGATAGAAATGGGGAACTATAAGGAAGAATGAGGAGAAAATAGTTGATCCACACACTGACCATGGTTGACAATGAAATGGTGTATGGGAAAATTTTGGAGTAGTTGGGACCATTAGGCTTGACATTACTAATGATAGGGGTGGGAGTGGAGTGATATGAGATATCAGGCAAGTGGGAAAAGATGTGGGAGGTGGAGAAATGACATTGGTAGTTGATATTGATGTGGTGGGGGTGGAAACTTCCTACAATTATTAAGGAATAAATGGGGTTACAAGAAGTAAAGTGCTTTCCATAAAAGTAGTTGATATGGTGGGAAGTGTTGTAGGAGGATACATGAAAGAAAAAATAATAGGAGAGGAAGGAGAAGTAGAGACACTTGACTACATCAATATAGTGGATTTAAGTGGTACTTGAGAATGTTATGCTGGGATGGCCTTGTTTTCTTTCCTTATGATTCTTAAAAATTATGATTGTGTTATTATCATTTTCCTCCTCTATGGAACTCAGATGTTCAAATCCTTAGCTCAAAAGTGTTTGTATAGTTGATGAAATTTATTTTATTATTATTTCTTCTTGAGAGGGAGAGGGTGTAACTTCTCTTGTTTTCAATTTAGGCTATGGAGCTATCTAATATATTTTTTGAACATCTTTATCTCTCTTCAGAGTTTTTTTGTGCATCTAAGTGTACTTATATTTTTTCCTCAAGGATCTTGGATGCTAAAGAGTATTGAGTTGAGTGGGCGAGGACTTGGGATGATTAGCCTTGGAGAGCATTAAGAGAAAGGGATCATGGTGCTCAATTGTAAGTTTATTGAGATGCTAATACTTATTCAACTACTTGTCATTGTTGGATTTAATAGATAAAGTACTTTCTTTTTCTTTTTCTTCTTGTAGTACTTTAGAGGTGTCTATGGGTTAGATATTACTGACATCATAATCAAAACTAGGGGAGTCATACTACTTATACCAAATATTCTCCTATATAATCCTTCATGACCTATTTGAATGTGCACTCTAGCTCCATGATATTTTGCCTAAATTTCCAATAGGCATTAATATTCTCTTCATTCCAATCCTATGATTTTAGGATCTTGTGGAGGTCACATTCATGAGCTTGCTATGGTGATAGGATTGTATGATGTTAGGAAAATGTGTCTCAACCTTGCAATTACATAAGGTACTATTGATACATAAGGTATTGTTGATATGTTAGCAATAGGGGGGGCATGAGGGGTCCCCCCCCCCCCTGTGAGGGGCCTAGGGGGATCAACCCCTCGACGAGGGGTTTGAGGGTCACGTGCCTCAGTGGGGGCTTTGGGGCAGCGCTCCCAAAAGGAAAATTTTATTTATATTTTATTATTGTAAATCTAGACCATTCATCATTAGGTTTCAGATATGACGGTCGATATTTTGTTGGCTTGACTTTCCCTAGAAGGCAACCCTATTTTATGAGGGCATTGTATTATGGTTGTGTATTATGATGTATTATGAGAGTTTGATAACGATCTTGTTGCCTTTGGATCTTTGGTTGGTGATACTTCTGTGAGAAGCTTGCTCTACAAGTATATTGTAATCTTTGTGATTTTTGAATAATATATTGAGTGGATTTTTGAGTGTGGGGTTTTTCTCTCGAAAGGGTTTCCCCCACGTAAATCAATATGTTGTGATATGCATGATATTTATGTTTATTTCTATTTAATTTTATGTGACTGTTAAAGATATGTAAAGTTTTGCATTATCCTCCTCTCAAGATTAGTGTAGGAAGTTGTTTCGCTACCTTAGCTTCCTTACATATGATAGTATAGCATATCTCCTAAGGTGGGAGAGGCTTTTTTGGAAACTCAAATATTTCCATGTACATGCTTGAAATGTCCCTTCTAGAGCACTTATTTTCTTTGATGGTTGATTGACTATGATGGATGAATTTTTCTTTGGACTTGAAATCCTTAATCTAGTTATCCATGAAAACATTTAGATCATAGATCCAACAATATTTAATAATCTCTAGCATGAGGTCCACTAGGTTCAACATGAGCAATTGATCGATGCTTCTTTTTTTTATAGTTACTCCTCCAAAAGAGAAGGGTATGCCATATATGACCCTATTTTTTTTACTGGTTTAATGTTCTAAATCTATAGAATCAAATTGTTTAGTGAAATTAATGGTGAGGACTCAACTCGTGGTGAACTTCAAAAGCTAAAAATGTTCCTCTTTAAACCCATGAAGTTGCCCAAATCATTGATTAGTGAGCTCTGAAGTACCAATATACTAGTGTTTTACTACTGGTTAGCAAACCCTCTCCTTTAGTACTGAGCTAAGTGAGATCTTTGTAATTTAAATTTACAAGAATAGGGGATAGGGATGTCTCTAAAAATTCATAATAATGTGAATTTTAAGCGAGCTCAACGATCCATGCAAACATAGAGACAATCCTCCCAAGGATGAAAGAATCATCCATGATCTCCATAATGAGAAATGCTAGAGGAATTGAGTATTTTGATACATGAGAAAAATACATGAGGGAGGATTGCCTGAGCACTTTCTATAGAATGGCTTAGCTTGCACCACAAGGTTTCAAAAATGACTTTCAAATTTGAAATAAAACATTTTTCCTAAGTGATCAATTTTAGTTTCCCAATTAGAATTATTGCACCATCTTATCATCATCTAGTCTAAAAATGAAAGCCAACATTGTACATGCATCCTAAAATCACTCTTGAATTGGTTGATACCAACGTGGATGGATGAGGATGGATGAGAGTTCAACATTGTTTTTATCAAGGGAAAGCTCTGAAGAAGAAAAGACACACTTCCAAATTCTCACAAAATATCAGATTACACCAGATTCCATAAACGATAAATGCTAAATCGACAACTTCATATGTCAATTTAAAATCGATTACACTCCACATTGAAAACAAATCAACTAAATTCATTTCAGGTTTCATGAAAGTTTACATTACATGTCGGGTGACTCTAATGCCTCTTTTCTTTTCAATCTTTCATCTCTCCGTTAGGCTGGCTCTTCATATTCAGCACTCTCTATTTCTGCTACTCTGTCGCTGCCCCTCTTATTGTCCATTCATCAGGCTTTTAAGAAGTTACCCCTTCCACCTATGGAAGTGACCTCCTCTGCACCTCCTTTCCCCCTTCACTGCCTTGCCTTCCTCACCATTTCGCAACCCATTCACTTTGCTGCTTGCCTATGTCCTTCCCAAGAGAAATTTCATTCCTGTGGCACAGATTTTATAAACTTATGATTTCCTCCTTCCTTTTCATCTATGGTTCTCCTTCTCAAGGCGCGAACTCTTCCATTTGCAAATTCCTTGTCTTCCCCACTCCTTTCCAAATACGCAACGGTTAAACCCATATGCTATCCCTCTTTTACTCACCGTTACATTTGATTTTTGTAGCTGGAAAGGTGGGATGTGGAGTTGTTTTAAAGCAACTCGAGTTGGATATGCTTTAAATCACTTTAAAGCAACTCGAGTTAGATATGCTTTAAAACAATTCGAGTTGGATTTTTAGCAACAACAGGATTTTTATTCTTTAATAGAATGTTTCCGAGTTTGTGAGGATAAGATAAGTCCAAGAGTGATTTTATGTGTAATTAAAGCCAAAGAAATCAAGGAAAGATT
>VDFB02371205.1:0-45853 GCA_007258455.2 Sequoia sempervirens
AATTTTACAAGGAAATTTCGTACGACTGTACGGATCCTTACAATTCCATATACTCATACAATCATCATACTTAGCCACCATTAATTCACAAATCAACATATTCTAGTGCCTACATTATCCCCTAAGTTGGTTGGGCATAATCACTAGTACAAATTTTTCTTTTTCATTGCCAAGGGTACAACATTATAGAGACATCATCAATCAAGCACAAAATTTTAGGGTTATTTGAACCCCAATCATATTGACAATTGAGGGCCACTCCAAAAGCTACCCATTAGGAGGAGAAATACATACTCAGACCTAGAAAACATTAGGATCTTCCAGAAGGATCCAATTCAGCACAAGAAGGAAATTGAAAATCATCAAACAATAAATGCTTTGAAATAAGAAAAGGGAATTTTAGAAGTAACAAGTTGGGCAGACCTAACAAATACATTGCTCTTCAAAATGCAGCTCTAGACTAAGTTGCAGCTAGACATCAATCACAATTAGAAGACGTCTTGGAGAGCACCAAGAGATTAAAGGTTTCCTCATGACAACTTTCTATTGAAATATTAGAAGATTGAATTCCCCTTCCAAGAGATGCATGCTCCAAAGAATCTTGAAGGAACATCAACCAGATCTAAGAAACCAATCTTGAAAGGATTATGATCTCTATGGCTTTGTCCATGGAAAGTGTAGCTTATTTAGCAAAAAGGCCAAAGGCTCACCTAGAGGAATGGCTGTTATCTAGAGTCACTGAGAGGTGGAAGGAACTGAAATCCATGCTTCTGATTCTTGGATTGCCTGTGAGGTAAGATCTACTCCCTCAAAACAAGCAAGACAAAGACACTTGTTGGAATCAGATACAAGGCTTCGTGAGATTGTTTGAAGGCTTCAATTGAATTGTAGCTAAGGCCTTCAATGCCAAGCTGGAATCCTCACAAATGAAAGGGGGAATTCAAACATGAAAGATAATGAGAGCTTCATCTCCTTGCTCAAGGAAGTGGATCTCTGGAATGTTAAACTGCATAGAGGGTGGTTCAAGTGGATCAACAGATGAAAAGTAAAGGGCCTCGTTGCATAAAGAATTGACAGATTCTTGTTCTCTCCCTCTCGGCTTGATAAGGATGTCACTCTTAAGTTTGGAGGTCCTAGATGAAGCTGGTTCGGATCACTGGTTCATAGACAAGGACAAATTCCCTAGAAGAGTGTCTTTCAAGTTTGAAAAAGTGTAGATGGAAAACCCAAACTTAGAAAGGGTTGTCATTGACTCCTGGCTCACCCAAACAGTTGATCATCGTCTTAAGATGTGCATGTTCATCAGAAATTTAAAATTTATAAAACTCAGACTGAAAGAGTGGAATATCCAAATCTTTAGAAACCTTTTTCAGAGAAAGGATCTCCTTGAAAGTAGAAGGGCTAAGATCCAAAAAGAACTCCTCTCAAATGATTTTTCTTACATCCTAATAGAAGAAGAGAGGAATCTCATAGTTCAATTGGAATGTGTCTTCAGTTTTGAATAAATCTTTTGGAGACAAAAATCAGGGATTAAATGACTTAAATAAGTTGTAAAACCAAGTTTTTTTATTTAACATGCAAAATGAGAAGGAAAAGAATCGTAATATGAAGATCGAAGATGTTGATGGACGATCAAGGCTTCCTTGGTTTCCTTTTGGGAAAACATGCTCGTAGAGAAAAATGAAGACAGAAAAGAGAGGAAAAGCAGGATCTCTTCTTGGATCATTTCCCGACCTTGGATGATGATTCTAAATTATAATAAGGTAGCTAAAGATGTCATTAAGGAAGAATGTAGCTAACGATGCCATCATGGAAGAAGTTAAGACATCTCTTTTTAGAATTGAAGGTGCGACAGTCCCAGGCCCAAATGGTTTTCCTACCTTCTCTTTCCAAAAGTTTTGGAATGTAATGGATGAGGAGCTCTGGGAAGTGATTCAGGGATCGAAGGAATCATGTTCTGTCTTAAAGGCACTCATTGCTACTTTCGTAGCACTCATTCCCAAAAAGACTGATTCTAGAAAACCTGAGGATTTCAGACCTATTTGCTTATGCAATACTATGTACAAAATCATTTTCAAAGTGATTGCCACATATATTAGCCACTCAAATCATTCCTACTTACTTGCTTCCCTTCGAAGCAGCAGCAACAACAATATCCAGCTTCTGGTCCAACGCAAACACCTCCTTCACGAGCTCCTCCATTACTTCCCTCTCTCTCCTCACCTCCTCCTCCAACCGCTCAACCTCTGCAGTTTCCCTCTCCAATTCAACCGCCTTTTCCCTCATAAACCGCCCCACTCGCCCCGCCAGCCGCTTGCACACCTCCAGATTGTGCCCTAAATCCGCCCTCTCTTTGAAAACTGCGTCGCTCGGCGTAAAATTCGGCAGCACCGCGCAAAAGCTTTCCAGAAACCCTCGGCACTGCTCTTTTTTCAGCTCCTCCAGAATTTCTTCCTCTTCTGCCTTCGATACGTCTATTCTAGAGATGTCTTCTTTGTTTTGCTTTCTACTGCGCCTTCTAAAGCCAGGTGATATAGGCAAGGCCTCTCTCGTTGTGCCACAAAATTCTGCCTCTAAATTTGTTAGAAGTATGTCCATCTGTTGGCTGGTGTTGTTGTCGTTGTTTGGCAAGGGTTCGCGACAATTGGCGACGTTTTCTTGCATTTTTTTAATCAGTTGAAGTTCTTTAAGGATTGCTACGAACGCATCGTGGAAGGTTTGTGGCTCGGCCTCTTCCATTGCTGTGAATTAACTCAAAGTTAAAATAGAGAATTTTCTGCAGAAAGAAGTTACATGAATGTTGATAAATTCCCTAACTATCTACCCTCCATCCCCATTCCAGTAAAGAGAATTGTGTCCTACGGCCACAGTACTGTTTGATCCATAGGCTGCATCCTTCGTGGCTGCGCTGGTCGCTGGTTAGCGAGCTAGTGTCGAGTTGGTGGACTGGCGTACAGCTGACAAGCTGATATAATTTTGAATCGGTTGAATTAAGATAGAAGTGTTCTCACAGTGTGAGTATAAAATTATGAAATAAATTTAACATATTAAAAAAATTACATCCAATCATTTTTATTAGTGATTGAGAAAGTGGATATTAAGTTACAAATATTTCAAATTATGTGAACCAAATAATTAGAAGAAAAGATATTATTATAGTTTAATTAAGGAATGGATTATATCTTTCAATTTTTATTTTGTAATCTTTTGTCTATTGATCTATATAATTCATTTCTTAATTAAACTATAATAATATCTTTTTCTCTAATTATTTTGTTCACGTACTTAATTTAATTTTTTTTTATCTTTTTTACATTATGTAACTTAATATCCATTTTCTCAATCACAAATAAAAATGATTGGATGTAATTTTTTTATATGTTAAATTTATTTCATAATTTTATTTACCAATAGACATGGTAAAAAAAGAATATAAATTTGTCATGGAATGTTCTATGTGTTATGGCATTCAAGCTATCTACTTATCTATCGTATTAAGGAAATGTCAAAAAAAGGAGAAACTTTTGAACTAAATCCATGATAGAAGAATAAATCTTTAAAGCTAAAAAAGTAGAGATTCAAGCTAGGGCTTAGTCGCACTACCCTTTTTTCTATAGTAAGTTGTGTCTTTGGTTTTTACTCTTGGAGTCTTATAAACTAATTTTGTGTCTTGTGGATATTATCAAAATCAATCAATCTCTCTCTCCCTTTTTCTCTGAACTTCTATCAATGCAATTAATATATTTAGAATTGTCTTCATGAAATTAGCAATACCCATACCATTTCTCATTTAGTTATGTGCTCACCTTGGAAGAATGTCCTAAATGTAGTAACATTTTAACAAGCAGCACACTTCTATGGTAGGTTTTGGCTTATGACTCAAACCCTATCCACCTTTATTGACCCTCATTCGCAACAATTCATATATATTTGTCATTCACTCACCATTACTATTCCCTTATTCACATTAATTTCCATATAATGACTCTTGTCTTGAAAATGCCACTTTAGCCTGAGGTTTATTTATGCACCACTCATAACTGACTTGTTTCAATCCCAAGGCACATAGAAATGAACCTAAATTTTAAATATTCAATTTCTAATTCTAACTTTCCTCCCCCTTCCTACTGGTTGATATATGATGATATTTAAAGGCATTCAATGTGCACTTAATTTCATTGAAGGGAGAAGAGAATCAATTATATTTAATGTTAATTAGATCCCACTTTAATTCTAGAAGGGATAAAATAATTGCACCTTCATATAGGCTATTTACATGTTGGAGAATGTTGTATTTGATATTTCTTATTATCATTAATTCAACTCGAAAAACGAGGTTGACCTAAGAGAACCCATTGAACTATCAAGTTAACAATCTCCTAAAGTTGTTCATAAACATTTTCATGATAGATTTAGGTACCAAAAAATGGAGTTCAGGAAGCTTATAGACATCTTTCTTATTAGTTAATTCCCACAACATAGATTAGATCCATGTAGTAGGCCAAATATGTGGCAATTGGGATAGAACCAGTGAAACTTAGGATTGACCTTCACTGTATTTTAGGTCTATTCAAAATCTAAGACACATATCATATTTATGATGTTTTGTATTTCATGGATGATTTATTGTCACACATATCTACTCTATCCTCTTTCACGAACTTTTTCATCACTTTTCCTTTTATTTTGGGAGGATTTTCCTCACTTGTCTACATGACTCATGATGACATGCTATGTGACAATCATCCTTCTACATCTCATTACTCCTACTTCTTTTATCCCATTTAGGTCTACCAATGTCCTAAGAAATAATTCTTTAAATTCTAACAAGATTTTTGCAACTTGTGTAACTACTATATCATCCTAGTACTCTCCTAATTTTACAAGTTAGGGTCCCCTTTGGAAATATTTTCTTCCCTAAGTTTGATTGGTTGATTGTAATATTTTTGTTTAGATTTTGTAGGGGATTCTAGTTCCCTTTCCCCTTGGTTGACTTTTACATCTAGATTATGTGTATCATCATCTTCTCATTATGTTAGACAACATCTTTTCCCAAGAAGTGTTGATTCCTTGTCTAACCATTCAATATATTTCTATATCCCCTTTGTTTGTGGGGGTGATGTAAGAGGTTGCGATACTATTACTTCATTATCTATGTCATATTTAAATATTATTTCTTTCATTTTAATTAATGTAGTGTGTATTTACTTATCCTTTTTGTAAAAAGAAAAGGTTTGTATAAAATCTATTTTAAGTTTTGTCCAATAGTTAGTTTCTCCTCATTGTTCTTGGTTTATATACCAAGTTTGGGCAACTAATATCAGTTTCTACTAAAATAGTTGAATGTATAATCATTCATCATATTCATTCTTTGTCTCCCACTTTGTAATGTAAGTGTTTAAGTGTTCCTCTAGTAAGACATTCCCATTGTATTCTGGTATCTCCATGTATTCCCCTTCTTCTACTAGGTATCTTATTTTTAATATAATTTTAAATATCTCCCATTTGGTTAGTTGATCTTTGTTTGTTGTGTCAACTTGCAATGTTGTAAATAAGTGTGTGTTGTAATATGTCGAGCCTTAGCTCCTCATTATTGAAGATTTATTCTATTTGTGTAATATATGATAATAGATCTATTCTTGAATACTTATGGAGTTTGATATGTGAAATTCCCTATGATACGTTTTATTTGGCGATATACCCCAAGTATGTCATCTTTATAGTCTTCCAAGTTGCTACAAGTATTTTGTAGTGTTTTACCTATATTTACAGTAGAATGCAGAACATCCTCTAGCATCCTTCTAATCATATATCCTTTTAAATCAAGTAATCCTCCAGGAGTGAAGTTCTGACTCTTATTGCATTTTTCCTCCAACACTTATTCACTATTTATGCTTTAAGCATTGCTTTCTATTTCAATCTCCCCTCATGAGTTTGGTTCTTCAAGAGTTTCATTTAGTGGTAGTCTTGAAACTGTGTAGATGTTTTTGTTATTGAAGTTGTGATATTCCTCTGTGTTTACCTCATTTTTGTATGATTCATTTAGAATTTTCCCTAGGGGAATGTGGACTATTTTGTCTTTGTCAACAAACAATATTTATTCCTTCCTTGAGTCTATGATGCCATTTTCGTTGACAAACCACCTTGCTCTTAGTAATGTGTTAAATGAATCAAAAAAAAAATTGATGGCAATACCTCAAAGTCTACTATTTGCTTTACTTTCATAACACTTAGTTCTACTTGTTTCCAAGTTCCCAAGGTTTTTATCTCAATACCATCTACTAGGCTAATGTTATAGGGTGTTTGTTCAATTTTAGGTTTTCCTATTTGTTCCCGTATACTTTTAAGGAGCATATTTATGCCAGCTCCTAAATCTACCATTGTATTTTTAATTTTCTTATGACTTATGCTAACAGTAATCATGATGGATCTAGTTTTCCATTGGATTTCATTATTTCCTATTGTTCTTATTTGCAATGATTTATATTATTGTTTAGTCCAGTATTTGCTGAATTATTTTATTTATCCAATAGGTTAGAGTGTTTAGACATTTTATTAGTTATTTTATTATTCCCACCTCTTGTTTGGAGAAGTAGTCATTTTGTTCTACTTCTTGGTGTTGTTCTTTTGTATCAATTTTCTTTGTTTGCTCTATTATTTGGTTGTGATGTCTTTTGGTTGAGTGGAATTCTACTTCATCTATAACGTTTTCATCCTTAGTGGTTATTGTAGTGTAGAAAAATGCACTCCTTTACATGTTCACACTTTGTTTGGGCCCTCTTAATTAAATTAGACTTAATTATTCCTTAATAAGCCCTATTTTACATCTACAAGCCTAATAAATTAATTTTTTCGAAGGGAAAACCCAAAAATAATTAATTCCAACACATAAAAATTTACCTTGAGCAATGTGTGTTCCAAGGATAGGGACCTAGGACCCATTTTCCCATTAGCGAATGGGTCCACCCTAAGCCTTTGCACCTAAATTTAAACTATATTTTTGGTGGTGTTTTAATGTCTCTAAATTAAAATTTTCATGTCAGCCTGTAATGTTTAATTTTTGATAAATTAAGGATACATACCTATAAATACAAGGTTATTTCATCAATTCAAATCCTATAAATTTTATGAGATTTCAAGTGCAAGTTTACAAGAGCAAAGTTTATGATCAAGGGCATTCAAGAGCAGATTTATCAAGAAAAAATTTGTATCAATAAAGATCTCAAGCATTATGTCAAGGTCTTAAGCATCATGCATGTTTTTGGAGCTAACATTGTGATGTAGGTTTCAAAGATCAAATCAAAGCATTCAAGTCATATCTCAACCATCAAGATCCACATCCATTGAAGCCATTGCATGCAAGATCAACATTAACATATCAAATTTCCAAAGGTTTATTCAAGGGTTTGGTAAGTTGCAACATAGCATTGTTCATTCATCATTCCTTTCACATTTCATGATTTCAATTCAAGGTTTAATTACCCAAACGGGGTTTGACCAAGGCAAACCCCCATTCACTAAAAACAAACAATTTTTCCTCTCTTGTGTTTGTGTTGTAGATTTTAGGTTGAAGAAGGATTGAAGACCTTTTGAAGAGCAAGATTGGAAAAGTTATCAAAGTTGTCGTCAAGCCACAAAAACTCACTTACATATCTAATTTTTGACTTCCTGACACTACAACCCCAATCAAATGGAAGCTACAGATTACCATCAAAGGCCCCAAAAAAAATTTGAAAACCTTGAGCAAAGACCCATTCGCCCATTCACCCATGGGTGAATGAGTCCTAGACAACCTCCCAAAACTGCCTTTTGGTGACTGGTAAATAGTCTTCTTCCCTTCTCAAATTTGCATAAAGTTTGGTGTTCCTGTTAGGTTTTACCTTTAAATTGTTGTTTCAAGTTTGAATTGGCATAATTGAGTAGATTTTCTATTTTAATTTTTTCTCCCAAAAGTGTTGTTCAGGCTGAAACCCCCATCCTCAAGCATAAGGAAATCACTAGATTCCCTCATTGAGTTGACTCACCTAAAGGTTGTAAGTCAATTATTTGTGTGGATTTCATTTCCTAATGAAAATAGGAAAATAGGTCCATCACATTTCACCAATTCCATATTTGACCACACCTATTTTTCATCATTTCATTTTGGTGAACCTGACTTTGGACAACAAAATTCTAAAATTTGGAGTCCATTTAAACCCTAGATATAGGATTTGAATTACTTTGCATTACATTGAATTGATTTGAACCTTATTTAGGGTTCTTAACTTGCATTAGTTTTCATCTCATTTAAGGTTTTAGGTTTTCATTTTTGCATTCTTTAAAATCTAAAAAAATAAAAAAATTCATCAATTTTGTAGAGTATTTACATAACATTGCATGATCAACAACTTAAACCAAAAAATTGAATCAAAATTGCATCTCAAATTAGGTCTTTTTTCTTGCCATTTAGCATCATAAAACACTTGCATTTAGATCTACTTTCTCAAAAATCTAAAATTGTAACTACTTGTTTGCAACCAGAATCTGAAAAGCATAAGCATCAACTCAGAAATCTGTAATTTGATTTTTCAAGACCCTAAAGTGAGACCCATTCACCCATGGGAAAATGGGTCCCTGATCAAGCTTCTTTCTGAATTTCTAGGCATTAAAAACCCTCAATTTGCATTCTTTGTTTCTGCATTCAGGTCTTTGTTTTAACTTCCAAAATATCTGCTTTCTAAAATTATTTACATTAAGGCTAATTAGTCAAACTCAAGTGCATTTCAAAATCAAAATTGGAATTACAAAACATCATTTTCAAGTTTTTACATAGTATAATCAACACATTATCTTGTTTAAAATCTAGAAATTTATTTTTACATACTTGCATTGCACTTTATATTCTAGGGTGTTTGATTGCATTTTACCTATTCTCCATTTTGGGTGCACCTTGGGTTTGTGAAACTTGTACGAGCTTCATAATTTGGTGTTTTATTGCCAATATTATCATGAGACGTAGTTTGAGACTCATGTCATCCCGTAATACGCGACATCTTAGGTTTTCTAACTCTTTCACTCATAGTGTTGACACTAGTCAACCCACTATGGATCATACCCTTGACACTTCATTTCCTATGACCTCCTTACTAGAAAGTAATGTTACTAATGAATCAATGGTCGCTAATGTACCTCAAGAGAACCTGAGAAAAATGGATGAAGAATTGGACAAATTGCAAAAATTTCTAAGTTTTGAACATATTGTTGGTATTGTGATTCCTATCATAGATAACATGAGGAAAGAGCTTAAATGTGAACAAGGAATACAAATTTTGCATAGTCTCTCTTACATCATTGACCAACACATGAAAAATTATCCTATAAACCCTTTGGTCAAGTTCATTGAAGTTCAACCTTGTAAGGGCCTAACCAATATGTCCCTTGACATTGCTTTCTCACAAAATGACATACTTAAACATGCACTTGATGGTCCTCTTTACATAGTTGGAAGAATAAATGACAAGCCTACTAATGGGATATTAATTGATCCCATCTGTGTAGAGAATGTGATAACTGAAGAATTCTTATTTGTGCATGAACTTTATCAAGATACTTATGAACAATCAAAAACATGGATCAAAAAACATAATGGTTTTGCTAGCCCTACAATAGGTTTGGTAAATCTTCCTCTACAAGTTGGACCGAACAGATTGAACATCTCATTCTCCACTATCCCAACATTGGATCAATTTCATGTGAAGTTAGGCTACCCATGGCTTAGCTCCATGAAATTTGTCCCATCAGTAGTGCATAAATGTTTAAAGTTTCCATTTGGCAAAGAGATCTTTATTGTACACCATAGTGGCTTCAATATTGTTTCTTCCCATGAGAATTTCTCATTGGATTTCTTTTGGCTCGAACCTATGGAACCTATTTGGCCTTGTGAGGACTTCTTTTTCAAATCTTATCAAAATTTTAAGGCAAAGCACATAGCAAAATTATCCCTTAGTAATATGCCTCAACCCACGTTGAGCCTCCTATCCTTGATGAGACAATGATTGAAACAAAAGCCCTTCCAAATTACCCACACCAAAACATAGCAAATCCTCCACCTATTTCCTATAAGAGACCATGAGATAACCAATTAAGTCTTGTTGTGCCTCCTAAGATCAAACAAGTTTATAAAGTTAAAAAGAAAGTGGTCGAACAACCTCCCATGGTTCCTTTCGTTCCTCCCTTATGGGAAGAAAAGAAACCTATGGTTGATAAACCTACTCCTACACAATCACAACTTGAAAATAGAACAAAAAGAAACTGAAATGCTAGAGAGCATAGGTGTGGTGTCATGCTATTGCTCATTTGTTACAAGCAAAAGATGAATCAACAACTAAGTATCAAATAACAACTCAAGCAATGCGTGATTATTCTCCACCTTCATCAAAACAAGAAAATACTAAACCTCGACCACAACAAGAATAAGTACCTTCCATGGATACTATCATTAGACCTCCTATTGTGATTAACTTGGATGATGATGATGAGACTGATAAGATTAATGAAGAAGTGCATAATGAGTTGAATTTCATTGTTTTCCTCTTCCATGAGTTTAGATGATATCAACCATGATGTTCCTCCTAAAATGAGTGAATCACCACGTGTTGAACGTGGTGATGTCCCTAGTAAAGCACTTGGTGTTGTTCTTTTGGCTAGTTTTCCACCTTCTACATATTATGAATAAGATTGGGATGTGGACAACCTACTATATGTTGACTCGCATGTGCTCTACTAATCTTTTATTTATCTCTCTTTTCATGTTCTTTATGTTATTGTATGTGCATAATGTGATCCCCTGTATCATTCTGTTTGACATGTCTTTATGTTCATTCCTCTATTTGTACCTACATTCTTCTATATGTCGTAAATATTTTCTTTTGTCTTGTGTTTTCCTTTTGGGGATGACACAAGGCATCGAGACATTTAGGTCTCTTCCATGTTGACCCAAAAAAAATTCTTTGTTTTTTCTCCCTATGTGTCATTCTGCTAGTTCTACGAGTATTTGGGGAATGATGACATTTTTGACCTCTATAATATCATTGTAGTAAAGACACATGTTGACCTCCAATTTGTGGATCCCTTATCTGTTTGGGATTTTATTTGGGGGAAACCCCTCTTCATGATGTAGCTTCATTTGGAAATATATGCTTCACATAGGGCTTTCCAAATAAGCTCTTATGTCTTGTTTAGCATTTATCATTTGCTACTTTAAAGTAATTGCTCACAACATGGTGTTTAGCAATTTCTTTAAAGTAGTGGCATACATTGGCATTATCATTTTGACTATAACTTATGTTTCATAGTGTGGTCTTCTTACTTCATGTGATGTGTCTTCTTCTTGGTGGTGTCATTGGGTTTGATGTCCTTTGATATTGCAACCTTTCTAAGCATATGACATTCTTCTTAGTGGTGATGCTACAAAATTCATTCCCTAAGTTGGGAATCTTTTATCTTCAATTTTTCCTCTCTTGGAGATATTAGGAACGATGTTCTCTAAGAGGATACCTTACATGAACTAAGAAAAACCCCTTTGAATATCATATTTTCATTTTGTTCATAATTTATTAGTATAAAACAACTTGTGAACCTTGTGAAGCTCAAAGTTACAACCTTTTTCATGGCCACCGAGCATAACACACCTTGCTTGCCAATGGGGCCATGTTTTTTCATAAGTGCTTAACATAACGCAGCTTGTTAAGCCTTATGAATCTCAAAGTTCATATTGCGTGGCACCTTATCAAAGTTATCAACGGTACAAATTTGGTATGGTTATGAGAGACTAATCAAATTATCTCATTGGCCACCTTCTGAGGGCTCACCTAGTGGACAATAGATTTCACTAGCTCGTGTGAGCGTATTGTTGTTTGCGTAGTGGACAACAAGTTCCACTTGTAAATTTTTTTGAAAAAACAACTAAGGCTTGATCCACGTTGACTTGAACAAATAGTCAAGGCTTGATCCACCCCTTTCTTTTTCTTGTTAGTTTTCTTTCCTTTTAGTCTTTGACATTGTATGTTTGTGTATCTTATCTTGTTGCTTCAAATCATAAATCATGTGTGTGTTCCTTTGTGCTTATGTTGGTTTGCCATGGGATCTTGATCCTGGCGGCTTGGTCACCTCCCTGATCTTTTTCATCCTATCTCATTAACATTGGTACACTTGGACCCCCTCTTGGTGCATATTTGTCTACTTTAGTGTGAGTTTTTGCTTGTGCTCATCCTCTCACTAAAGTGGGGCTAAATGTAGTGTAAAACAATGTACTTTCTATGTTCACACTTTGTTTGGGCCCTCTTAATTAAATTGGACTTAATTATGCCTTAATAAGCCCTATTTTACATCTACAAACCTAATAAATTACATTTTTTGAAGGGGAAACTCGACAATAATTAATGCCAACACATAACACTTTACCTTGAGCAATGTGTGTTCCAGGAATAGGATCTTGGGACCCATTCACCCATGGGAGAATAGTTCCACCATAAGCCTTTGTACCTAAATTTAAATTATGTTTTTGGCGGTATTTAAATGTCCCTAAATTCAAATTTTCATGTCGGCATGTAATGTTTAATTTTTGGGAAATCAAGGATACATACCTATAAATACAAGGTTATTTCATCAATTCAAATCCTAGAACTTTTATTAGATTTCAAGTGCAAGTTTACAAGAACAAAGTTTATTATTAAGGGCATTCAAGAGCAGATTTATCAAGCATTTTGTTGCAACAATCAAGATATCAAGCATCATGTCAAGGTCTTAAGCATCATGTATGTTTTTGGAGCTAAGATTGTGATGTAGGTTTCAAAGATCAATTCAAAGCACTCAAGTCATATCTTAAGCATCAAGATCCACATCCATTGAAGCCATTTCATGCAACATCAAGATCTAGATTTCAGACTTCCAAAGGTTTATTCAAGGGTTTGGTGAGTTACAACATAGCTTGTTCATTCATCATTCCTTTCACATTTCATTATTTCAATTCAAGGTTTAATTACCCAAATGGGGTTTGACCAATGCAAACCCCCACTCACCAAAAAAAACAATTTTTCCCCTCTTGTTTTTTTTTTAAAATTTAGGTTGAAGAAGAATTGAAGACCTTTTGAAGAGAAAGACCAAAAAAGTTGTCAAAGTTACAAAAAAATTGTCAAAGTTGTCATCAAACCATAGAAACTCACTTACAAATCTAATTTCTAACTTTCCAACACTGCAACCTGGATTGAACTGAAGCTACAGATTGACATCAAAGATTCCCAAAATTTTTGTTGAAAACCCTGAGCAGAGACCCATTTTCCCATGGGCGAATGAGTCCTAGATTGCCTTTTGAATCTGCCTCTTGGTGACTAGTAAACAGTGTTCTACACTTCTTAGATCTGCAAAAGTTTGGTGTTTTTGTTAGTTTTGACCTTTCAATTGTTGTTTCAAGTTTGAATCAATATAATTGAGTAGATTTTCTATGTTTAGTTTTTCTCCCAAAAGTGTTGTTCAGGCTGAAACCCTCATCCTCAAGCATAAGGAAATCAATAGATTCTCTCATTGAGTTGACTCACCTAAAGGTTGTAAGTCAATTCTTTGTGTGGATCTCATTTCCTAATGAAAATAGGAAAATAGGTCCATCATACCCTCATTTTCCCCATTCCATAATTGACCACACCTATTTTTCTTTGTTTCAGTTATATACATTTAATTTACAGTATTTGTCCTCTATTTGGTAACCACTTCAGCTTTGTTTTTCTTTTTGTTGCTTGATTTTATGTGGATTTGATATCCTTCTTCGAAGCTACTAGTCTCAATAGTCTCAAAATTAATTTGTTATATTTTTTGACATCTCTCATTTGTTTGATATGATTCCTTTAGTACTTTTCTTAGAAGTCTTACTCCTCTAGGTGGATTTAAGTTTTAGAGTTTATCACTTTTGGATTGTGGTGTTGCATTCTTGAAATAAGGTTGAGATTTTTTACAATTAAATATATCATGCTCAATACTACCACAAATTCCATATTGTTTTTTCTTATCTCCCCAACATTCAGTTGTGAAATGACCATGCTTGCCACAACTAAAGCAAGTGCCATCTATTCAGCTTTTTCTTCCTCTACCTTGACCTTTGTCTCCCCTAAATTGGCCTCTATCACTATATGGTCATTGGTTTTGTATGTTATTTATGTTCCTCTGGTTTTGCCACTTTGGCACTTTATAGCCATGGTCCTATAGGTAAAGTGGTCTTTTTTCCAAACCTTTTACATATGCCATCCCTCTTTCCTCATTATGGTTTCTTAGGTTTGGATCCTCTCTTAATCGAAATAGTTGCGATGGACAATCTTTTGTTTCATGATCATCCCATTCCTCGCAGACTCCATAATAAACTGAGTTAAATATTTTTAGGTAGTTCACTTAGATCTACACTTAATTCATTTGCTTTCTTTTCTCCTATTTCTTTTGGGCATTCATTTTGCAAGTGACCTTCTCAGGCACAATAGGTACACTAGATGTTAGCTCTCCATGGAAGGGTATCTTGTTTTTCCATAATCTCTTTACAGAGTCTTAGTTGTTCGACTTCAAATCTTAATTTTTCTATTTCTTTATTTTCTTTTTCCTTCTCAAGTTTCTGCCAATATTCTTTTTCTATCTGATAGGCTAAAGTAACCAGTTCTAGATATGTATTGAAACTTCTTCCATCTAGGGACATTCTAATTTTTGGTGTCACTTCAGATATTGAACCATTCAATTTTTTTCTTTTCAATTAGTGGTTCTTCCAATCTTGTAGTTATTTCTTTGAATCTCTTATCAAATTTGGTTATAGTTTCATCTTCATTTTGTGTGAGTTCCTTGGGTTTACTTACCCCTTGGTAGGTAGTTTCACATATTCAAAATTTGTTATTTTTTGTTTTATTGTATCCCATTCCTTATCATTTTTTGGATAAGTCTTGCAATACCATTTGAGGGTATCACTTTGTAAAGTACCAATGAAATCAAACAACTTAGTGTTGTCCCTATTTATATTTTTTTTTTGCCACATTGATTCCAAGACAAAGATATGTTTTGTAGCCTCATTGGTGTCCTTTCCAAATATGGGTACTTCCTAGAGGTATTCATGTATGCTTGTTATTCCCAGTCAATGTCTGTATCTCCTATGTTTATATTAAAGTAATGTGTCCCTAGGGTTATTATGTCATTTTCCTAACCTTCTCTTTCTATTGTATCTTGATCTTTTAGGATGTGTTCTATTGCTTCTATGGAAACTCTTCTTGACTTTAATGGCATTAAGGGTGACTCTTGGTCTAAGGGTTGTATTTGTTCAAAGTATCTTATCATCCTAAAAAATATTCTTTTTGTTGTTAAATTTCATTTGATTAGTTAGTGGTGTCACTTCATTATATGTTGATAAATGCACAAGATCCAATCTATTTTTTGTTGCATTTTCTCCTCGTATTTTTAGAACACTTTTGGTCACCAATTCATCTAAATATTTCACATCAACCATTATTATTTAGAGATTTTGTATAGGGGTAACCATTGGTAACTGTTGGTGTGAATAAATGTCTTGTACCTAGTTATTTCACTTACTAGGGACTTAGTGGACATATTCACATGTTAAATTTACTTGGGTCCTAAAATTCTTTCTAGAAGATGTTAGTTGTCATTAGTTGTTATTTTATCTTTTGACAACTACTACATGTGACCTAGGTAAGTGTGATAAGTTGTCTCATGTCATATGATTAAGGCACTTGTCATAATCCTATAACATCTTGTATTTCACCTTGGCTATATAACCAAGGGGTCTCTACTACATTGTACACACAACTACATTGATTCTTTTTGCATTCATTGATATGAACACAATTTATTCTTGTCATATTGATCTTTTGAGTATTTTATACTTTCCATAGGCCTTTAGATCTTGGGTAGCTATTTCCATAGCCAAATCTTACATGGTATCAAAGAAAGTTGAGTGTCTTTGGTTAGTATTTTAGGAGATCTTGAATGCAATCTTGTATTTTCTTGAAGTACTGAGTATGCTCTTCTCTTGCATCTTTGGATGATTTGGAGAATCAGAAAGGTGTGAAAGAAATATCAGATTTGGGGGGTTCCTTTTTTGACTTTGTATTGTAGGTGCATTTTGGGAGCTTTTTGCATCAGATCTAAGCTCACCTTTGCATCTGCAACGTCTGAGAAAGTCAAAATTTCCTTTTGTTTCATCCCAATTGGAAATTGGAAGCCAAATCTACAAGGGTTTGAAAATTGATGTTGGTTGCTAGATCCAGGAGGTAGCCATATTTTTTGCACATTTTTAGCCAAAAAAGACAATGCCATCAATGCTCAGAAGGGCCAAAGACCTCTAAATCGATTGCAAATCGCCAAATTTGGACAAAGTTGTTCTCAAAGGAAAAAAAATTAGCAGATGGGTCATACGACTCTACCTGCGCATCAATACAATTTTTTATTTTTTAAAAAATCTGCAATTTTTTTTAATTAAATTTTAAAAGAAAAAAAAAACAAAATCAAATCACAATTTTTTATTTATTAAAAGTTTTAAATATTTTTTTTGAAACTTGTGGTATGCAGATATTGCAGTACACCTGCAGTTGTAGGCCTTCTATCGACGGTGACAATAGGGTCATCTGCCACCTGCACGACCAGTGGCCCTTGCAGGGGCGGCATCCTTGCTGACCTCCCATTGACCTCTCTTTTTTCTTTTCTTTTTTAGATTTCAAAAATTAAAAATTTTAAAAGTCATTTTCAAATGCTAAAACGAATGTAGTTGAAAAGGAGACAAAGGTGGATGAGCTTTGCTAGGGTTTTGTGGTGTTTGTGATCACTCTTGGCCCCTCTTGCATCATACTGTGCACTTTGCATAGGAAACTCCTCTTTCTTGTGTGTACGATCAGATTTACTACAATTTTTGTGTTTTAATATGCCTTCAATCGGCTCTAACCCAACAATTCATATTGGTGTTAGCGGTTTGACGATGTTGCTCAATGTCTCCTCCTCCGAACAAACAACCCCAAATTTTTTTTCTATAAGTCTTTCACGAGGTAAGTGTTCTGACTCCCTATCTGATGTAGTTTTTCCTTTACCAAATTTTGATTCTTCTTTTCAATGGCTTGAGCAACATACCCTTGTGGGATATTTTGTTGGGAGGACTCCCCCTAAAAGTGTGCTTAAGGAATGGGTCAGCAAGGCCTAGGTCCCTCATGGGGTCCGCCTTTATATGGTCCAAAATTTAACCAAGGATTTCTTTTTGTTCCACTTTGCAGAGGTCAACCATGTCCAGGCTATCTTAGGCCATGGTCCCTGGTATGTCAGGTCCTCTTTGTTGGTTTTCCAGGCATGGACCTAGGATTTTGTTGTCTTAGATGACACCAAGTTGTGGGTCCCGGTCTGGATTGAGTTTCCTGGCCTTCCCTTTCCTTGTGTGCCTTTTTTGAATCATATTACATCCTCTCTGGGGAGGGTCATTTGTGCTGAGCCCGATAGGTTTTTCTAGGCTCGACCCCAAAAATGGGTCTATGTGGAAGTGGACCTTCCCAAGGATTTGAAAGAATCCATTGATATTCAAATTGGAGCTCTCTGGCATACACAGAAGGTCACTTATTTTAATCTGCCCAACACGTGTTATAAGTGTCAGTCTGCAGACCACAAAATTAAGGACTGCCCTTTGGCAGTGCCTTGTACACCTTCTCCACCATGAGATACTGAAAAGCCTCATCAGATGGATACTTCTACTGCCAAATCTAATGAGAAATGGACCACGGTTGCAAGCCACAAAATAAGTCCACTAGTTTTGGGCCAACCTCCAAGGCCTTTGAACCATCGAATGTAGTTTCAAACCCTTCAATGAAGAGGAAGGAAGCTCTAGTTAGAGCTGATAATGTTTCGGTGTAGCCTAGGACAAAGGCAACGCCTCAGCCTACTGTCATTATGATTACTCAGCCAAACGATTCTCCTCCTGTGTCAGGAGCTCAAAGCTTGTCTCTCAATCCTTCACCATTAGAAGAAGGTGAATATGTGCAAGAAAAATGGAGATTTTCCTCTCCTATTCAGATTGGGTCAATTCCACCAAAGTTTTTGCAAAATCATTTCTCTTCTTTGAATGAAGAGGAACTGGACTTCAACAATATGGAGGAGTTTCATTCATGAATTTCCTCTCATGGAATGTTTGAGGTCTGACAAAGCTCTCCATAAAGTATTCTGTTAGGGATACTTTAAGAAAATATTATCGTTTTGAAGTGCTTTGTCTCCAAGAGGTTAAAATTTATGGATTCTTGCTTGTTTCGGCTTGCCATTCTATTTGGCCATCCAGTAAAATGTTTTGCACTACTCATGATGTTGAGCATGGTGGAGCTGTCACCCTTTTGTCCCCATGGTGGCACACTTGTGTAGTTGACCATAGGTCTGATCCCACTCATCGGCTCGTCTGGATCCTTCTCAACATTGATAATCATTCTTTTGGGATTGTTAATGTTTATGCTTCTAATGATGTTGTGGAACACTCTTTGATTTGGTGTTGGATTGTTGATTCATTGTCAGTTGCTACTTGGTTATTGTGTGGGGATTTCAATGTGGTTGAGACGATGTATGACAAAGATGGAACCTTGCCATTCAGATGGGCAGCTGGCGAACGAGGCGTGGTTTTACATGTGCTATAAATTAGGGCTTTTGATCCCAATATTGGTCACTGCCATTCTCATTCTCTCTGGCACACTTGGTGTAATTTCAGGGCTAGTTCTGATAGGATATTTAAACGTCTTCATCATACCATGATCTTGTCTCAATATTTTTTCTCTTTTGATAGTTCCTCTCTATTGGTTAAGCCGTTAGTGGATGTGACTTTGTCAGTCCACTTCCCCATTTCTTTTCGCATTGAATGGGAGACTCGATAGCCTTGCATGTGTAAAAATCAATTCTTTTTGAATATGTCTTTGCTTTTCCACAAGCCTACTTTGGCTCACATTCGTAGAGTTTGGAATCTAGAGTGTAGGCCAACTCATCATACAAGCTAGATTACATGGTGGAATGATTCTATCACTCACACGACTTGATTTGTGTGCATTTATGGGTGCCAACTAGCTATCTTTCACCAGTGGTCTTATGAGCCCACCACTTTTGACTTGCGCTAAGCTACCGAGGCTTTGGCGTCCAACCCATTTTCCCCTTCATTACAAGTCAGCGTAGCAGAATTAAGGCACAAAAAGCAAGTTGTAGATAATTATGCTACCAGAGGTGCTCAAATCAAAGCCGGGTTGCACTGGCTAAAAGTTGGAGATCATGCCTCTTAAAGAGTTTTTTCTGGCCTTGTGTGTCAAGCACTCATATCCAGACATTAAAAAAATTAAAGATGGTATCCAGGTGCTCTTTGAGCTTCCTAAAATTCTCTAGGCCTTTATGTGCCATTATGCACAGGGTTTCACTGCATAGGAATCCACGCCTGTGTGACAACAAGCCCTCCAGAATTTCCTTGATGTTGTGCCAAATAGGCTTTCCTTAGCCCAAAAAAAAATTTGTGATCAATTGTTAACATTGGATGATCGCAAGGAAGTTGTTCATTCCATGGTTGATGACAAAGCCCCATGAATAGATGGATTTCCTTGTGAGTTTTACAAGGCCCTTTGGGATTGTGTTGGGAAAGATTTGCATCATGTTTACTTAGAGGCTTTTCATGTTAATTCTCTAGGTAATTTAATAAACAAAAGAAATATTAAATTCATACCTAAGTCTAGAGCTGTTGAGGATATTTGTAACTGGAGGCTTATTACGCTTCTCAATGTCTCCTACAAAATTATTGCCAGAGCTTTGGCTCTAAAAATCCACCATCTTTTACCTCATATTGTGCGCCTGGAGCAAACAAGATTTATCAAATCCATATTCATTCTAGATAATATTATTGCCATGTGGGAAGGTATGGAGTGGGCTAGATGATCAAGCCAACAGGCTATTTTTCTTGAAATTGATTTTGCTAAAGCTCATGACCGCATTGAATGACCTTTTATTCTTGCTATGTTGCACACTTTGGGGTTTGGGCCCAATTTCATCTAGGTTGTTCGCATGCTCTTTGTGGATGCCTCTGCTTGTATCACCATTAATGGCTACCAATCGTCTGTCTTTGGGCTCTTTCGTTCCATCTGGAAAGGATGCCTACTTGCCCCCTCTCTGTATGTGCTCACCGCTGAAGGGTTTCATTACCTTTTGGCCAATGCAATCTCTCAACAACATGTCAAGGGCATTTCACTGCCTAACTCTTAGGTCTAGTTGGTTAATGGTCATTTTGTTGGACTCTTTCCTCACTCTTCTGGAGGACAAAGATAATATCAAAGTGGCCCTAGAATGTCTCAGTATTTTTTGTCTCACTTCTAGTTCTGTCATTCAATGGCACAAAACCTTGTGCTACAGATAGTCTATTTTGCCACTCCACCTTGGTTTCAACAGTATGGTTGGAATTGGATTGGGCCAGGAGAAATTTTCAGATTCTTGGGCATTCCCTTCACCTTCCAGGCATCTCCGGTCAAGCTTTGGCAAGTTGTTTTTTTCTAGAGTTGAGCAAAAGCTCGCTTACTAGATTACTAAGCGCCTCTCTTTGGCAAGGAAATTTTAGGTGTGCTCAAAATTTCTTGCGGCCACTCATGTTTATTATTCCTCATATTGGGCCCCTTTTAAAGCCACCTATAACAAGCTTGAAAAGTTGCTCTGAGACATCCTTTGGGCTTTTGCTAAGTCACATAAATGGTTTCATTGTGTCGCATAGGAATTTTGTTGCCTTCCGAGAGACTCTAGAGGTCTCAGGTTGCTCTCTACTCAACAACAGGCATTGTCTGTGTGTGAAATGGATAATTAAAGCCCTTACAGGAGATGAGGCCTGGAAAATTCTCCTTAGGCATTGTATTCAATTGGGCTTTCCTGCTCACAAACTTGCCTAGAAGGGGATTGACTTTCAAACCCTTTTGGTCATGGAGGAACCAGTTCAAATTGTGGGGACTTTTGTTGCTAAAAGCATTTGGAGAGCTTGGGAGGCAGTTAAACCCTAGCTTCACTAGGCTAGTTCAAGCTTCCATGATGGGCTTTCACTCAACTAGCATAATGTTTGGTGGTCTCCTCTTTTTGCTAGTAATGTTCAGCCTTTGGCTAAATCGCCTTGGCTTAAGGCGCTCAAATTCCACAAGAAAGGTATTCAGACCTTACAATAGATATTTCACAGGCCCACAATGCGTATCATGTCGTAGGACTTTCATGCCCTATACAGGCTTCAAAACTAGGACCGTGTAACTTATGATGGTTTGGTGAATGCTATTCCTACATAAATGCTTCATAAGGTGGGTATTCATGGGTCCAAGCCCTGGTGGAAGGACTAGAAGTGGTACCCAAACACCCCTTTCAGCAATTCCAAGCCTAGGTTTGGTTATAGGTGGCTCTCACCACATTTTCCTATGATTCATGGTTTTAACCATAGGTGGTTTTTTCAATCTCCCGCTCATTTCTAGTGTAAAAGATTTGCTGCCACTTGGTCTACAAGTGTTGAGCCAAAACTTTCCCACTTTGCTTGGTGTATTCTTTTCCAAGGCTTTCCTATGAGTTTTTGACTTGTTCACCTGAGGGTCCAGGACCCTCATTGCCCTTTTATGGGCAAGCTGAGTCTTTCAAGCATCTCTTTTGGTTTTGTCCCATAGCCCAACAGTTTTGGACTTCAATTCATGATTTCTTTCGGCCTTTTCGACCAGAGCCCTTTTCCTGGCATATGGTTCTGCTAGAAGACTCGCCCAAACTTCCTACTAAGTACACCCAACTTTGGCACACTTTCAAGGTGGAAATCATCTTCAATATCTAGAAAGATAGAAATGCCTGCATATTTTCTCACACTCAAATGGATAAAAATATTTCTCTATATTCTTAAGCTATTATTTGTTCTAATGTGCTCTTATAGATTCAGGTGCAAGCGAATAAAGTTGCACTTGAATTTGCTCACCTACAAGTGCTTTTGGACCACTAAGGCAATGCCCCGTGCACTGTTGCTCAGGTGCCCATTCCGCCCACCTCTTCTTGCGGCTGATCACCCTCTCGGGGCCGACAAATGAGTGGCTCTACACGCCCCCACTCTTAGCCTCCTCTTCGGTGGGGATCTCGCCCTCCTCGGCAGACCCGCTCTCCTCCGCCTCGGGCTTGCTAGGGGTGGCCTATTGGTGGTGCTTTGGGGAGCGGCAGTGGCAATTCCAAGTGGCCCTCTGATGAAACTCTTGTCTATGGCTTTGGTTTTCCAAACTCTAGTAAAAGCTTTCCACGGCTTGTGCTTGCAATCTCGCCTCAACAGGAGGAAGATAAAGATAAAGATAAAGAAGTTGATGATGGTTGGGGTCCTCCTCCTAATGTCACTCCAGACCTCGCTAATGTATGGGGAAGAAATTGGATGACAGAGACCCTCCTGGCTTTGTTGGCACTGCTTTGGTTGCTTAATGTTTTTTTCTATGTTTGTAATCATGGACTTCTGGGCTAGGCCCATGTGACCGATTGGTTTTTTGGCTTTTCTGGGCATTACCCATATGACTCTCGGGGTGTGCCTTCTTACCACCCACTTTTTTTTTGTGAATGTGTATTTTAATCTTTGAATTAATATTGATTAATGCCTATTCATAAAAAATAAAAATAAAAAATTCTACTATTTTTTAAAAACTTTTAAAATGAACTTTTAAATAAACCTTTTATATTAATTTTTTTTAATAAAAAATTCAATAATTATTTTTATTAATGTTTTTAATAAAACTTTTTATAAATTTTTCTTTAATTTTTTAAAGTTTTCTTTAATAAATAAAAGTTTTTAAAAGTTTTTCCTTTAATAAATTTTTATTAAAGTTTTTTAATTATTAAAAATCAAAATTTTCTTTATTAATTTTAATAAAGCTTTTTTCTAAATTAAAAAATATATATGTTTTTATTATTTTTAATTTTTTTTTTCAATAAATAAGAAAATATATATTTTTCTTTATTAATTTTTAATAATTTTTTCAAAAAAATTATTTTTTCTTTATTATTATAATAAAGTTTTTTTTCATTAAAAAAATTATTTTTCTTTATTATTTTTAATAATAAAGTTTTTCTTTAATAAATGTTTTCAAATTAAACTTTTAATTAAGTTTAAAAAAATAAATCATGAATTAATGTCTTGTACCTAGTTATTTCACTTATTAGGGACTTAGTGGACATATTCATATGTTAAGTTTACTTAGGTCCTAAAATTCTTTCTAAAAGATGTTAGTTGTCATTAATTGTTATCTTATCTTTTGACAACTACTGCATGTGACCTGGGTAAGCGTGATAAGTTGTCTCATGTCATATGATTAAGACACTTGTCATAATCCTATGACATCTTTTATCTCACCTTGGCTATATAACCAAGGGGTTTCTACTACATTGTACACACAACTACATTGATTCTTTTTGCATTCATTGATAGGAATACAATTTATTCTTGTCATATTGGTCTTCTGAGTATTTTGTGCTTTTCATAGGCCTTTAGATCATGGGTGGCTATCTTCATAGCCAAATCTTACAGTAACCAATCCTCGTCTATCCTTACTTGAATGTTTGTCCAATTCAGATAAGTAATTGATGTTTCGATGATGGGTGGTGTCATAATTCTTACAACTTCTTGATTTAAATTATCCTTTTTAGTTTTTCCATAACCCTCAATTTCTCCTATATTTTGTATAATTTGACTTATTATATCCATATTAAAACTTATTTGTGGTATCTTCTTCCTCGTATCTTCGGCTACACCTACAATGGTGCATTCAGTAGCACCCTTAGTGGCACACTTATCCTCTTCCCTCATAGTTTCTATTGTTACCTCTTTGGCTTATTTTATTTCTTTCTTTTGTGCTTCTTCCATCCTTCTATAGTGTATTTCCTATCAATCTTAGGCTTGTTTCAACCTTATTTCTTTTGCGTTCATTTCTATTACCAACTTAATTCTTTCAATAAGCTCAACTTTTATTTTGTTCTCCTTTTGCCATCTATTTTTCTAATTTGGATTTTCATTAATCCTTATATATCCCATGGTTAGTTTGAATTTTGAATAATTAAATCTTTTCAAGAATATTTTTAGATTCCTTCCCCTTCCCATTTGTCACCCCTTAAGTGCTTACCCCCCTCTTACAAGGGTGGTACCTAAGAATTGATTCTATGTAGATTTCTAAGATTTTTTTTTTCAACTATTAATTATACTACCACTTTTGTTTGTCTATATTTTTCTTCATTGCTCACTCTAGGGTCCTAACAACAAAATCAATGTTAGTAAGAGGAATGGGGAATTACAGTCCAGAGATTTGTATCCTAATATCCCTTATATAATATTTTTATACCTAATTGATATAGTGAAAGAAAAGAGTAATTGCAAAAGGGAAAACTATATCTAATTCCATTCTATATGTAAATTACATAAGAACCATATTCATTCATAACACCTATATAAATACCAAATACTTATAACTCTCTATATATATTATCATATAACAAGTACAATGATAGGTCTTAGTCTCTGCTCTGTATTATATTCTCTTCTATATCCCTATACTTATCTCGATATATCCTACATCTGTTACATTCATATATTTATACTTTGTCTCCTAGAGAAATGTGACCCTTATAGGATACCCTTTACTTAGTCTTCCATGTAGACCTTAGGTTTCATAAGTCCTATGTGGTAACTTGTGGTAGCTTTTGGCTTTTCCCTATAAACTACTAACAATGGTTTAGCATGAATATTATAATTTGATATCTATTGTTATTTGTCAAACTAAACCATGTATTTATTCATGAAATTTATCCTCCTCATTTAAATCTTCTATAAAATTTTAAATAGGTTGAATTGTCTATACTATTGACAACCAATTGGGTTCAAATTCACGTATTCAAGCTTAGATTATCAATTAATAATTTTTCTACCAATGTTTATGAACCACTTATGATAGATATTTTAGAGTGATAGGGAATATCCCCTAAGTTTGGTAGAACTCAAGAAAAAGAGAGAGGAGCTCCCTCTCATGTGTTGGTCCTATCCAACCCTAGTTATTTAAAATATTTATTGTTTCAATCATTATAAGTTTTGAATATCCCCAAAATCCTTGCAATTCTAAAGTAAATTGTGAACTAGGTCAAGGTCTAAAGTAGGAGAAAACCCCAAGACAACTTATGCTCCAAAAATAGGACATTGCATTGATTATAGTACCAAAAGTTAGTGTAAAAAAAGAGAGTAAAAGGGTAAGGTATTCACTTTTCTCCACTACAGTAGGTATTTGAATAAAAAACATTCAAATTTAATTCAAAAGTAAATTTGTGGTTATTATGTTGAAAACAAAAAAATATTTAATATTTATTGATTTTTCAAACACATTAAAAAACTTACATTTACAACAATAATATATTAATCTTGTTTGGTTTCATATAGTTATTTATAACATTCATCAATCATTGTAATATACTAACCTTGATTGAAAATGTATAGTTAGTGTTGAGTATTCATTATTCAAAAATTATACCACATGTAAAATACACAAATTCTCCCATTACATACTACATTATTGAATAGATTCAACTTAAAATGGTATATGAACCCTTTCAGTACAATTGATATATATATCATTAACAAACAACTTTTCCACCCTTGTTAATGGGATAATCAATAAAAATAACAAAAGAAAAAATAGTAAGTGGTCTCCTAAGGAAGGGTTTCTAAAACTCAAATTTGATGGAAAAGCTAAAGTACTTTGGGAAATGTTTGTATAAGGGTGGTTCTTGGATCCCAAAGTGGATTGCTGGTCAAATGTGGTTCATTTTTCATGGATTCTAAAACTAATAATGAAGTTGAAGCTCATTCACTTTTGGAAGGCATCAAATTAACTAAAACAATGAATTATCAATTGTTGGAGGTTGTAAGTGACTATCAAGTTATCATTAAATGGTACAAAGATGGTCATATTGATGATTGGAGTATGAAATCACATTAATGGGAGAATTTTGGTTTGATTGAACATTATTATTTTTGTTCTTAGTTTGTACATATATTGTGTCATTATTTTTTCTTACGTGATAAATGTGAATGACTCTATTTACCTTGGATGTCATAGAGTTTTTGATAGGTTTTGCATTTCTTGTAGTCTATGGAATTGGCTTGAGGATTTCAGCTGGTTTGTGAAGTTGGAAGGATGCCAAGGGGTAGCTATGGTTGTGATGTTGCATATAGAAGAGAAAATTTAAATAATGTTTGAAATATATTTTTAATACCAAGGTTATTTGTTAGTGTTTGTTGCAACCTTCATTTCCTTGCCAATCTAGATTTTACTTCATACACCAAATTATTTTTATAGATACAAACTAAACCAAAACATAACTCAATATATTCATTGTAAGAGAGGGGGACCAACCACATCAAGGCTCTAGGTCACAAAAAGCTAAGAGCGTAGGACTACCCTAACTCACCTCACTGTAAAAGATGTTTTGGGATGAGGATCAAGAATGAAGAGCACTCTCAAGTGATTTTGTCACTCTACAAACTAGAAAATCTGGTTGGGGCTAGATGAGTTGGTTTTTGGAATCTGTATTGCACCTCAAACAACTCTCTGTCTAAGGATGACAACACAGGTCTGGGACGATAGCGCGACGCATTGGTTTCTTTCTGGTGTGTTGGCGTCTGTACGACCACAAAATGAGAAATACAATAAGGGAAAGACCAGAAACCTACTTAACATCCTAGCTAGTTAATTTTAATGAAAAGAAAAAAATAATAACGTACGAAAAGTAAAGGCAGAAATGATAAAGTAAGTAGATAAAAACTATAGTGACGAATATTAACTCACAAAATCACTAGTTCACTAGCGAGCTCCACACACACGTTCACCTACACACAAGTAAGAAGGGGAAAAATGTTTGTTTTCCTCAATCAAACCCCTGCTTTGGTGTTTCCACCTCCACGAACAACTAGAAAAGCAACCGAATAGAAAGTATGATAAAGGGAAGAAGAAGGAGAGATTGTTGAACACTGCAAAACAATACTATGCTACTCTATCAAACCAAAAAAGGAAAGAGTGAAGCGTTACCACCTCCACCCAAAGGATTTCAAGACCAATGAAGGGAGAATGCAAGCAACAAACTTGGAAAAATCACCATAGCTGCAATGGTGATGAAGGGAGGTTTCGTAAGACTCCAAGCTTACAACTTCTATGGTGGCCTCACACATGAAAAAGTGAAGTTGATGGAGTACCAAGCTGTTGCAATGCTCAAGCTATGAAAATGCTAGTAGAATGCTTCAAGAGTGTGCTCAAGAGATCCCAAAGTGTGAAGAAGATTGAATGAAGTTACTTGAATTGTGAAGAGTTGTGTAGAAGAACAAGTGAAGTGTGAAATGAATGGATTTGAAGGCCAAAAGGAGCCATTTTGGGTTGGTTGGTCACACAAAGGCATTACAATTCAACCCCAATTAGGTGTGTAATGTCCCTACAAACTCCAGAGGTAGGAATCTATCAGGGACGACACTGTGTTGCGCAAACATCCACATGCCGCGCTCGCATCCCTAACGAAAATCCCCTCACTAATGCAAAAAACACACACCATGTGGATGGAAGGCAGATGGGTGATGTGGAATTTCTCCTTCGAATTTGATTTTCTAAGGTGGGGGTATGCAAAAGGGGAATTTACACAAGGGGTGCAAATTCACTCATATTTTGTCCCCACTTTAGCAAGCAAAAGTATCAATGATTGTTCGGTAAAGTAGATCAAAGAGTTAGAGATGTGTACCTGAACCATCAAGGAAGTAGTCTGCAATCTGGTGAACTTGAAAGTGTAGGGCCAACAAAGAACTCCACAGGTACTCTCTCCTAAGGAGGTTCAAACAAAAGGACCCCGTAGCTCCATAGAACTACAAAGTTGCACAAAGTACATCGAAGGCCCGCAGACCAACAGTGGACAAATCCTGTAGGATGTAAGCGCTTCATAGGCCCATAGATATGCAAAGAAGGCATCCCCCAAGTACTCTCTCATGAAGGAATCCCAGTGAAATAGGACTCCACAGAGTTAGACTAGAAAATAGCTTCATAGGTGCACCTGCAAAGCAACATGTTAATCCATAGATAAAACATGTCAAAAAACAAAAAGTAGCCACATAGGTAAACAAACAGTCAACAAATTGAAAGGCTTTCAAAGGGGTCCTTCGAGAACCCTTCAAAAGAAGAGGGTTCCACTCAAGGGATGTGTTGTTTGAAAGTGCAGGAATGTTTTTCATAAATTGATTCAATCATCAAGGAGCCCTTTTGAAAGATGTGCACTTCATCAAGGAATTCAAAAGGAAGAAAATGCCCCCTCATGAGGGGAAGGTCAAGGCTTCTCTTGTAGGAAAATTTGATCCCTCCTTAGAGGAAAGTTCTCTAAGTTCTTTCTTTGCAAACCCATGATGAAGGAAACACCTTTTGTTAAGGGTCCAAGTTGAGAATGTGATTTTTTTGAAAAAAGTTTGCAAGGATTTTCAAGAAAAGATTCATTGGCAACTGTAGACACGCAAAATTAGCATCATGCATAATCATATTCCATTCAACAAATAAATCAATTTTATTTATCAATCTCCTAAAGTCATCAGCTTAAATCAAATAAATCAAACTTGATCCTATCATCATCCCTTTAATTAAATAAATCAAACATCTATTTAATTAAATCCAATTCATATTTCTCCTTTTTTTATTTAAATAAATCAAATATTTAAGTCATGAAAGTCAAATTCACCTAATCATCATTAAGCTAACCTAACAATGATCAAATACTAATCCTAACCACTTGCATTCTCTAGATTATGCCACTTGCACAAATAAATCAATTTATTGATTTATTAAATCAACATTTTCACTCAACATGGCATCTTTGAGGAATATTCTATCAGGTTTGAATTCAAAAGCAAGTTGAAAGGTACATCCAACAAGGCATTTAATAGGTCTTACATGTCTCTTACATGTCCCCTTGCACAAGTCAAACTCGACATTTATTGCACAAATTTGAATTTGAAATTTCCCACTCTTGGGCACATTTCCCAAATATTGCTCATCCATCAGCCTATCACAACTTGACAAGTGGCCTCCTTTCATTGGTTCACATTTAGTCCCACATCCTCCATGTTTGGCACTCTTAGCATTTGAAAATCTATAAATGAAGGCTTCATTCTTCAAGCAAATCCTCCACAATCTCATACAAGGTTACTCTCTTCAATTGAGAGCTAATCTTGTCCATCTTACCATCATCATCATTGGCATCATATCATTTAGCTTATCTTAAGCAAGGATTGGGAAAGGGCTATTTTCAACAATAGCACCAATCCAATATGGGATAGGATTCATTTCATGTTTTCATATGCTTGGTTTTGTTGTTTATTTTGTTTGCATTTATGAAGCATTGATGTATTATTCCATAAGGATGTCTTATTTGATTTGCTTAAATTTTAGTTGTTCGTTTGAGCAAATGCAGATTTAGCATCCTACAGCAACAAATGCATTTTCTGAAAATCAAAACATTGTGAAAGTGATGTTGTTGCACACATGGGGGACAACTCAAGCAAATAAGAGAGAAAGACAACCATGTTTGCAAAAGGAAACAATAGCATCACAAACAAAGGGCACATTGGTGATATGATATTTCAAGGTCAGAGCTGGTCATAAATATATATAAGTATAGTAATAGTATATTAATGAACTATCATCAACCCCTTGCTATATCAGACCATGTGAAGAATGCACGAGAAGAAAAAGTAAAAATAAAAAATTATGTCAACATGGAAGGGAAGCCTAGATGCCCCCAACACTTTGCATCGTCACTAATTTGTTGAAAATCAATACACATAACAAAGGAAGAATGATGCCACAAATAGAGGAAGTTTCACGACACATAATCACTTTTGTATCCAAGCTCCTACAAGGGTGACAAGGGTCATCAAGAAACACATAAAACAAGCGTATGGGAACACATCACAATAAGCACAAACCTAATCTAAAGGTAAATAAGAGGTGCCTCCTCCTAACACTCATCGACCAAGAGGTCATCTACTTCCTAATCTAGATCATTGTACAGGGAAGGCGGAAAAGAATGCAACAATGGAATATTAAGGGGAGAACCTTCCGACCCTCTCACAACAAGAGCCAAGGAAGGAACTCTTCGGGGTCTCCTCCACTTGGTTCTTGTGGAGCAATGGTCAACGATTTCACAAAAATTGTCCACAAGGCCGAGACCTCATCCAAAGAGTTGAACATGCACTTTATAGGATTGCCATGTGTGACCTCAATGAACGGGGAAGGCAGTGCCTGAGATTCACTGCTTGGCTCACCAAGTGACCCGAGAGTAGTGACAAACTCAAGGGACGTCAGAATTGGCTCCGTCACAAGGATGATACAATCTAACGTAGGACCACCCTTCGACAAAGGTGAATACTCATATGAACCCCATTGTTGGAAGGGCCAACCTCCACCTTCTGCTTCATTGAAGGGTGTGAAATCCCCACAAATGAGGCAAGAGGTGCAGAGGAGGAGAAAACCGTGATGGACACCACTGAGGTGTTCAGCATGTCTACGAGTTTTGGGAATGGTGGGATGTCTAGAAGGGGCATCAAAAGAGGTGGCTTGACTGAAGGAGTGCCCACACCTTTTTAGGGTTGGGGGCGTTTGTGCTCATAATAGGAGCTAGAAGTAAAATTGAGTTCAATTGAATTAAGATAGAGGGGACAAAATAGGACATAGCAGGAGGCCCTAAAACAAGGGTGGTCGGCTCCCCCTCCTTCCTCTGCAAAGCGACCTTCTTAGCTGTTGAAGCCTTTTGTTGGCGCTTGCGCTCATGCTTAAGGCAATTTATGTGATTCTAGGAGCTGGGAAGGAATAGGAAGCTCTTGTTCAGACATAGGAGTGTCCATCACAGTTGTTTCTGATGGAGGGTTAAATTCCTAAACAGGAACAGGAGGAAGAGGTTGAGAGATAGCAGGGGGAGTCAGCTCTAGCCTTAGCGGTGGGCCTCTTCCCCCTTCACTGCTCTAGGAGTAGGAATAGTAGGAGGCCACAGAGGTTGAGACATGAAGGATTCCCCGCAAGGACCCTTCCTTCTACCATAAAGGTAGGGACAAGGTCCAAGAGGCACAGTAGGAAGGTCCGATATCCTAATCTTGGCTTTATGCCAAGCAGGCACCATCATACTTCTTATGCGGAATTCAGGAGTAGACATCCAAAACTCTTCTTCAAAAAGATGAGCAAAAGAGGCACCCCGAGGATGGGTAGGCCTCTCCTTTCCCTTTTGAGAAGAGGAGGTAGCTTGCGGCTACACTACCAGAGGGGTCATTTTCGACTGTCCCTTGCCCCCGTTCTTATACTTCACATAGTTTTAGTAAAGTAGGTCCATTCTCAAGGGAAGCGGACCGACCGAGGCATACCAAAAATGATTCAATGAATAGCCCCCATAGGATACCAACGATTGATATCCAATGTCATGCACAACGTGCACAACACGTTTGTGGGAGAATTTTAGACATTTATGAATGACGAAAGCGATCCCATTCATGAAATCTAGCCATGGAATGCGTAACTTCACTTTGAATAAATTAGATTTTGGAATAATGTCAAAGTTTGTATTCACAACCCTAGGTCCAACCAGGATGAAAAGAGTTATTGAGCCATATGTTTTGAGAGAGAGGCCATCATGCATATGAATGGTGGACTTTCCTTCTTTGTAGTCCTCCCTTTGTAATGAATTTAACCATAATGTCTCCTTTGTAATAACATTCACTCAGCTTACGAGGTCAACTAGGACCCCTGTCGTAGTATTCCCATCAAGGCAGGTGGGAATGTAGAGGGGAGAGGGCTTGTTATTCAAGGGAATGTCCTACGAAGTGAATGTCATGCCTGGAAAACTAGTCGTAGGTTGCGGGGAAGGAGTAATCGTGACCATATTAACGTATGTTGAGGGCTGAGTAGAAGAATTAGATGGGTCAATAATTAAGTTAGTAGAGTGAGATAGAAACATGTTTGTGTAAATCTGCAACTCACTATTGGCCTTCACCACCGGTTTATTTGTATTTTGTTTCATCCCATCGAGACGAATGGTACCATCATCTATGTGATCTTGTATCTCATGACGCAAGCGCATACGACATTCAATATCATGTCCATTAACCCGATGGTACTGATATAAAACATTTGCATCATACCAATCAAGATAAGGTTCCTCGAGAGGTCGAGGATTTTCCAAGGTTATGATCTTATCTTTCAACAACTTTTGCAAGATGGAAGAATAAGATTCCACTAACTTTGTAAAACTTTCTATTACATTTGAGACCATTATCATTTTTTGTGACAACTAAATTCGCAACAACTTTACCCTTTCCTAAGATAGATATAATAGAATTTCCTTCTAAATGGGAGTACGAGGAAGATCCCCTGAATTGAACTACTGTTTGTTGATATTCTCACAACATGGCGCACAGATGCTCAAAGGAAGGGTATTTCATTAAGACAAACTTTTCCTGCCAAGGTCTCTGCAGGTTACCTATGAACACCTTTTGCACATTGGAATCGGGCAATAGGTACGAGATTTGTGAGAAGAGCGCTTGATATCACACTATGAAATCAATTATCTTTTCGCTATCCCCTTGCTTACATTGGATGAGATCCAAGAAAGTCATCTTTGGACTGATGTTAGCTTGGAACTATTGGAGAAACTAATTCACAAGTTGATCAAATGAAAATATACAATTGTTGGGAAGGGAATAGTACCACTCTAGTGCTATATCCTCGAGAGATCGGGGAAATAATTACTCTATCCTCGAGAGATTGGGGAAATAATTTTTCCATCAAAGCATCGTGATGGAAGAAGTCTGTACACATGGAATTAAAGGAAGACACATGTGTTTGTGAGTCCCCTTTGTTGCCATACTTCTCAAATTTGGGAATCTCCATTCCTTGTGGGAAGGGAGTACTCAAGATTTCTACCGACAATGGGCTGTGTTGAAAGAAAGGATGAAAGATAGGATGGGCAGAGGCCTGGGAAAGGCTTGCCAATTTGTTTTGCATTTGACTCATGTTTTGAAGAAGGGTGTTCAAAACAGGGTTAGAAGATGACAAAGGAATAACGAAACCTCCAGAACCACTGCCACCAAAACCACCTTTAGACCCACCTTTAGAGCCATTGTTGTGACCACTATTGAAGCCACCACCACTGGTAGGGCCTCCACCAAAGCTCCTCCACTAGTACCACCTCCACTACCAAAGCTACCACCACTCATTCCACCGAAGCCTCCACTACCAAAGGTAGTAGGGGGTGAAACTAAACCCAAGGGGTATTCTACTCACCTTGAGAGTGTTAGGCCTTTGAAAAGTAGAAGAGATACTAATAGAGGGCCTCGTTTCAGCCATGCACACAGACGTGGTGGGCATCAAAACACTTATTTGTCTTTCATAGGCATCAAACACTTCTCCTTGGGTAGTACCTGATCTAGGCTTATATGAGGGGATATAAGCTTCAGTTAGATCAACAAGGCCTCGTAAAAATTATATGCTTGTTTGATCCTTCCCTAACAAATGTCTCACTTTTCTAGTAAGCCTAGTGGCTCTTGCAGTGCTCGACACTTTTTCTAAGTGATTCACAAGGTCTAGCAATCTATTATCTAATGCCAAAAGGTTTTTTGTAGGAATATGGACAACATCATCCTCATTTATGGACGAAGTCATAGGGATGCTAGAGGAGTAGGAACATGAGTGGTCTCTTCCATGAAACCTGTTAGAAGATTAATCTTTACTTGGTAAAGGTTATTCTTTAATTGTAATTTTTTATTAACTTGTAGGAATATTCCAAAGGAATCCCTACAAGTCTTTTGTCTTTTTTTCATCTCACACATGTGTGAGGATGGCTTATTTTTTAATTCCTTTATTAAGGAATATTTGTAACCACCTCCTTAAGAGGTGACACTTTGCACACACATAGATGAATGGTGGCATTCATTGAGTTGAGAGTTACATTCTAACTCCTTCTTCTCACCTCTGCTTATTGAGGTGCCTCTCCTCTCATTCTTCAAGACTCATGCAAGCAAGCTAAGGCTGAAGCTCTCTCTCTTTGTATTATTCTTTAGACATTTTGCCTCCATTCATAATATTGGGGTTTTTTCTTGTTTTTTCCCTTTAACAAATTCTTGTGTCTCTCTTGCTTTGGTGGTGCTTGGTTTGGATACTTCAACTTATTTGGTAATCTCTTTCCTTCAAACAATTGCTCTTTATTAGTACTTTCCATTGCTCTTTTCTATTTCCTTTCATGGTATCAGAGCTTGGTATTACTAATATTTTGTGAGTTATATTGTTGAAGGTTTACCAAATTTTTCAGCGCACCATTGGAGGCACTCTCAAAGAGGAGAAGAAGAGCTAGTGTCTAATCTTGGTTTTTTTTTTGTCTTCTAACCTATTTTTTATTGTGGAGTAATTCTAGGTTTCTAGTTTCATATTTCAATTAATCTATTTGCATTTAGTGTTTTTTTTAAGAAACAAAAATACCCAATAAGGGTTAGCCTATTTTTTCTAAATTTTAAGTTTTCCTAACTCTATTTATGCATGATATTTTATCTAACCCTTTTACAATATTGCTTTAAATATGAAAATCACTCTTTTCTGTAAAAAAATCATTTTTATTTTTTTTAGTGCTAAAGCCCTAGTTTAGAAAAAAATTATATTCAATTTTAAAGCAAAATTTTTAAATATACTTTTTTTTACAATTATTATATCATATTTTTGAAAAAAAAAACCCCTTTTAAGGGTTTCATATTTTTAAATAATACAAAATATATATTTTTTTAACAAAATCTTTTTCAAAATTTATATTACTTTTAACAAATAAAAATAAAATCTTACCCTAGGTGTTTTTTAATAAGGGTTTCATAGTAGTATTAGTCAAATATTATTTATTTAAAATAAAAAAAACACAATAAAAATAATTGGATAATCAAAAAAATTTAAGGGTCTTATTCCTAGTTCTAGTTCAGAAATCATTTAGATTGCAAAAAATTAGTTTACAAAAATTTGATTATTTTGATAAACAAATTGTCTCTACTTTTGTATCTTAAAAAAAACTAAAAAGCTTTAAACATATTATGTTTTTCTTAATCATAAATAATAAAAAAATAAATACCAAATATTAACAAATAATAAAAAATAAAAACAAAATTAAATACTTATACTATAAATAAATAAATAATGTTATCAGGCTTCGGTCTCCTTTTGCAGGCCTATGCTCCACCGACATTCACCCCATTGCCCTCTGTGACCATCACTCGTTCTTCCTTTTGCAACCTCTCGTCCTATGCTACCCTCTTCAACTGTGTGTTCTCTCATTGTTGTTTCAAATACCCTAAATTCTCGTCTTTAAATTTCCATTCTAAATAAAGTTGAATGTGCTTTTGCCTGCTCGTTTTTTTCAAAATCTTAAAATACCGCCCATTTCATATGTCCGCCTATTTCTTTAAAAGAAGAACCTTTTAATTTTTCATTCTTTTAACTGCCCACATATCCTTGTTTAAAAGTTCTTCCATTCTTTTTTAAAATAAATAAAAGGTAAATCATTTTAGTTTGTTAATAATTTTTAGTTTAGTATGCTTTATGTAATAATTGAATGATATTAAAGTTTTAATCTTAAGATATTGATATTTAATATTAAAACTTTTATCATTTTTTTTTTTTTAATATTAAATAAGTTTTAATTTTAATGATTAATAACAATATTAATCATTTAAATATATATCATTTTTTCTTTAAATTATAATTCTTATTATTGTTAATCAAAATATCAAGCAATATAGTGTTTTTTTTAAATAGTTTTTTTTGCTTAAAGAGGTTTATTTATTTTTTAAATTTAGGAAATTTATTTTTAAAAAGAGTTTTTTTTAAAGATTTAATTCAATCAAGAAGTTTTTTTTAATCAAATATTTACAATAGTTATTATTTCTCTCATAAAGTTGTGATTTTTTTTATTATTACAATCATGTCTACTTTAATTCCTGAAATTAAGTTGAATTCTTCTAACTATCATTCTTGGAAAACTCATATATGCTTTATTTTTCGATTTAAACATCTTTTAGATGTAGCTACAGATCCTAAATCTAAAATAGGTTTGTCTGCATCCAAAGATGAAATTGAAAAATGGAATCTCAAAAATGAAGAAGCCCTTGGCCTCATAGGTATCTCCATGTCACCCGAACTTTATGTTCACATTGGGACATGTACAACTGCCTATGAAGCATGGGACAAACTCAAAACATTTATGATAGTATAAATGAATCAAGAAAAATTCAAATTCAAGATCAACTTGAAGATTTGAGGTATTTTGATTTTAAATCTATGGATGAATTTTTATTGAAATTTGATGCTTTAAATAGTCAATTGGATGGTTTAGGAGTTAAATTAGATAATCTTAGATTAATTCATCTTATTCTTAAAAAGTGTCTTCCTAGACAATTTCAGCAATTCATTACTAATATTCATGCTCAATTAGCTATTCCTTCTTTAGCTACTCAATTAACTTATGATATTTTTCGTGATTTATTAAGACAAGAAGAGGCTAAGTTAATTCAATTTGGTACTCTTAAGTCTAGTGAGCATGCTTTTTTGTCTAATCATAACCAAATTTTTAAACCTCATTCTAAACAACAACATTATAATTCCAAACCTCATTATAATAATGGCAATGATCCTAGAGAGTTTAACTCTTCTAAGAGACCACATTGCACTTATTGTAATAAGGATGGTCATTGGAAAAATACTTGTTTTAAAAAAAAAAATGAGAAAAAGCCTATGAATCAAAATAATCAACAATTTCATAACAATGGTAATCAATCTAGACGTGCTTTTACATGTAGTTTGAATGTTTCTAAACCTTTTTGAATGGGTTATTGATTTAGGTGCATCTCAACATGTTGCTTCACATAAAAAGTTTGTTTTTTTTAAAAATAATTTCACAAGTACTTTATTATTGGACTTGATCAACCCAATAATAGTGTACTTGTTTTACTCAATTATATTTGGAATATGATAAAGGGATATTCATGTAGTCATGAATGCATGAATATCGTCTTAAATGACTTATTTATACTTAATAATCCTTCACTTCATAATATGCAATTCTGATTTTTCCATCACAATTTTTTTTTTAATATTATTTGTTATAACTTAAGGTGGCTTGATTTGTGGCTTTTGATCTATTATAATATTTAAAACAAAGCTAGTGTTTCCTTCTCAACTACATTTATGTTGTTTTGACAAAGGGAATTTGACATTTTATTATGTCTCATATTGGTCAATTTGTCTCTTTGATGGATTTATTTCATCTATGCATTTTTTGAAAATTAAAAGCTCATTGGAGTATTTGCCTTCTTGATGGATTTATTCCATCTATATATGTTTTGTAAATTAATCACTTTATCAAGTCTCAATGGAGCCTTTACATATATATTTTATGTGCTAGTCGCATTTGCAGTAATGTTGCATAGGGAGCCCTATCTATAATGAATCATATATTTTATCAAGTCTCATTGGAGTTTTTTTTTTTATTTTTTTGGGGACCCATGGAAAATATTTCCATCCACTTTGATGGTATGCACTTACTTATTTATGATGAACTTAGATCTATTTTCTTAATTGATGGGGATCAAGTTCTTGAAACTTTTATGTTTCATTATTTTATTGAAGGCAATATGGTTTTTATACCATTATTAGGACTTTTGATATTGAATTTTTTTACTAAGGCACTATGGTTTTTTAAAACCATCTTTAGGACTAATTTTCAAAGTCCTTTATTATTCATCTTGACACAATTTCCCTTTACACTACAACAAATGATGTAGTGAGAGGAAACGTAGATCTATTATTGCTATGTCTATATATTGACATTTTATAATTTGGGCTATGCTTTCTTTCTATCTCAAGGTTTCATTAGAAGTAAAAATTATCCAAATTTATATATTAAGCATAGTGAAAATGATATTGTTATACTAATTCAGATTTAGGAGGTAATCCCAATGATGGGAGATCCACTTGTGGTTATTGTTTCTTTGTTGGATCAGGTGCAATCTCATGGAATGGTAAGAAACAACAATCTACTTCTCCTTGTTCTATTGAAGTTGAATATAAAGGTTGTACAAATGTATCTAAAGAAGCATTATGGTTAAGAAGATTACTTGAAGACTTGGGTCTACCTCAAAAGGATCCTACTCCTTTATATTGTGATAATCAAAGTGCTATTGCTTTGGCAAAGAATCCATTTTTTCATGCAAGGACCAAGCTCATTGCTCTTCAACATCATTTCATTAGAGAGAAAATTGAAGACAAGCAAATTTCTCTTTTGTATTATAAAGGTGAAGATCAAGTTGCAGATAATCTCACCAAAGCTCTTTGTAAAGATAAATTTATCTTCCATTGTAAAACTCTTGGATTACAACCCATTGAAGGGTTTGATGTAACCTCCCCAAGTAAAGCTTAAGGGGGGATGTTAGAAGATTAATCTTTACTTGGTAAAGGTTATTCTTTAATAGTAATTTTTTATTAACTTGTAGGAATATTCCAAAGGAATCCCTACAAGTCTTTTGTCTTTTTTTCATCTCACACATGTGTGAGGATGTCTTATTTTTTAATTCCTTTATTAAGGAATATTTGTAACCACCTCCTTAAGAGGTGACACTTTGCACACACATAGATGAATGGTGGCATTCATTGAGTTGGGAGTTACATTCTAACTCCTTCTTCTCACCTCTAATTATTGAGGTGCCTCTCCTCTCATTCTTCAAGACTCATGCAAGCAAGCTAAGGCTGAAGCTCTCTCTCTTTGTATTATTCTTTAGGCATTTTGCCTCCATTCATAATATTGGGGTTTTTTCTTGTTTTTTCCCTTTAACAAATTATTGTGTCTCTCTTGCTTTGGTGGTGCTTGGTTTGGATACTTCAACTTATTTGGTAATCTCTTTCCTTCAAACAATTGCTCTTTATTAGTACTTTTCATTGCTCTTTTCTATTTCCTTTCAAAACCCATCTTGTTAGCATAACTTGTACGAAAACTAGTGGTACGATCAATAGCTAAACCAATAGAAAAATTGGAGGTGAAACTAGAAGTGACCTTTGTCGTTTCCATCGGTAGGTGTGACACGCTTCTCCTAACAACGTACCCCAAAGTTGTGGACTGGGTTGTGATGCTCATAAACCTTCATAACACTCAAGGTTATAACAACCACCAGGAGTGGGGAAAAGTCTCAACACAGGTGAATGGATAGACGTTCACGTCATGTTCACCAAAAATGTAAGAGAGGGGGACCAACCATGTTAAGGCTTTAGGTCACAAAGAGCCGAGAGCAGAGGATTGCCCTAACTTACCTCACTCTAACAGATGTTTTGGGATGAGGATCGAGAATGAAGAGCATTCTCAAGTGCTTTTGTCACTCTATAGACCTAAAAATTTGGTTAGAGCTACACAACCTAGTTTTTAGAGTTCGTACTACACCTTAGACAACTCTTTGTCTGAGGATGACAACATGGGTCTAGGATGATAGCATGGTGCGTTGGTGTCTGTACAATGAGAAATACAGTAAGGGAAAGACCAAAAACCTACTCAACAACCCAATTAGTTGATTTTAACAAAAACAACATAATAATAACGTGTGAAAAGTAAAAGCATAAATGATAAAGTAAGTAGATAAAAACTAGGGTGCTGAATATTAACTCACAAAAGCACTAGTTCGCTAGTGAGCTCCATGCACACATTCACCTACACACAAGCAAGAAGGGGAAAATTATTAGGGCTATATAGGGGTTTGCCTCAGTCAAACCCTCGCTTTGGTGTTTCCATCTCCATGAACATCCAGAAAAGCAACGGAGTAGAAAGTATGATAAAGGGAAGAAGAAGGAGAGATAGTTGAACACTACAAAACAATACTATGCTACTCTATCAAACCACAAAAGGAAAGAGTGAAGCGTTACCACCTCCACCCAAAGGCTCTCAAGGGTAATGAAGGGAGAATGCAAGCAAAAAATTTGGCAAAGTCACCACAGTCGCAATGGTGATGAAGGGAGGTTTCACAAAACTCCAAGCTCACAACTTCTATGGTGGTTTCACACGTGCAAAAGTGAAGTTGATGGAGTACCAAGCTGCTACAATGCTCAAGTTGTGAAAATGCTAGTAGAATGCTTCAAGAGTGTGCTCAAGAGATTCCAAAGTGTGAAGAAGATTGAATGAAGTTGCTTGAATTGTGAAGAGCTGTGTAGAAGATCAAGTGAAGTATGAAATGAATGGATTTGAAGGCCAAAAGGAGTCGTTTCGGGTTGGTTGGTCGCATAGAGGCGTTACAACTCGACCCCATTCAGGTGTGTAACATCCCTGTGGACTCTAGAGGTAGGAATCTATCAGGGACAACAACGTGTTGCGTAGATGTTTGCATGTCGTGCACACATCCTTGATAAAAATTCCCTCATCAACACACAAAACATGCGCCATGTGGATGGAGGGCAGATGAGTGATGTGGAATTTCACCTTCGTATTTGATTTTCTAAGGTGGGGGTATGCAAAAGGGGAATTTACACAAGGGGTGCAAATTCGCTCCTATATACTCATTTATCCAAAATCTATTACATCGAAAGTCGTATTACAATTGCATTCACCAAAAAACAAAATCCAATGTAAGGAAAAACTCTTTAACTTGAATTTGACGTTCAAATGGCATGCAACTACATAACTACATTCATTGTATGTAGACATTTTTTTATTATAGATTTCAAATTATTTTTAAAATAAGAGAAAAATGAATGTTATATCTTTTTTTAAAATTTATTTGGAAGATATTATCTTTCTTGCTTTTCAAAATATTCTAAGATCAACAAAATTCAATTGAACTAAAAAATTTAGAAGAAGAGGTTTATTTCTCCTAACAACCTATTTAAAAGATACAAATCAAATTTTTTTTATTTAAAATATTTTATGACCTTTTTGAAATTAGAATTTATTTTACTTTTAGAATGTGAAATGATTTGCATGCAAAAAGAGGAAAAAATAAAATAGAAAGGTTATTTTTATATCTAAGTTTTCAAGATATTGTGGACATGCTTAGATAATGATAACTCTCAATGTATTTTATATATATTAATATTTAATATATGTATGCTAATTTAATATCACATTTGATTTATTTAAATTTTATTAATTTAATTCAACATTTTTTATTTAAACAAAACTCTTTAATCTAGACCAATTGTTTGTATAAGTATTGAATTTAATTTATTAACTCTAAGTTATTTATGTGAGGAGTTTTATCCCCTAGATTAATATAGGCTCTAATATTTCTTTTTTCTATATCTACTTTTACTCTTTGCTCCATAAACAAAACTAGATAGAAAAATAGTAGTGTAAACCAAATATTAATAAACAAAATTTGACTAAATAAAACATATTTTTATCAGAAAAAATAAGAGTTTAGTTCAAAAATATGAAATTCAGGTCTTAATAAAGAGGAGCTCGTGTAACCTCATATAACCTCTCGAATAATGTGCAAGAGACCCTCATCCACAACTGAATGAACAGAATTAAACTGTAATACTATATTCCACAATTAACTGTAATTGAAAGCACAATGAAACTCCTTTTAATTAGCGCAAATTTCCTTGTCAGAAATTAAATGCTAAGCAGAATTGGGTTGAAGTTAAATTGTAGTATCCTCGAGTACGAAGAGAAACCCTCATTTCTGGAGGAGGAGGAGAAGTGATCAAGCATTACACCTGCAATTGGCAAAAAAAAAGAAAAAAAAAAAAAACTGCAAAATGCGGACTGCAGTGATAGGAGCTGGAGGTAGAGCTTATAACAATTCTTTAGAATCTACTATAGTTTTTTTAAATTTTTGGGTAACCTCTCATTTAAATGTTATGTGAGAAGGTTATCTCTTCTGTCAAAGTAATCCGATACCTGTGCTTGTGTTTATTGTTGGGTATGCGACACACAGAGAAGTAGAATGTAGTATTTTATTCAAATTTTGTGCCTGTGCTCATTCTTCGGGTAGATCACTCCCAGGGATTTAGAATGCGGTATTTTATCTAATTTGAAACACCTTTGGAAATTTTAACCAGAGCTCATAGTCCAGATGCTGTTACCACTTTAGATCATACCTTAAGACAAATCTCCTTAGTCTTTTTAACTTTGAATTTTGATGTTTTGTTTTATTTGATAAGTTCCTCATCTTGGAGGCAACCTTCTGGTGAGATGCCACTACCTAGGATTATTTGTTCGGTCATGTTCTCCTGGAGCATTTCACCCAATGTCAAACACTTTGTCATGTTGCCTGAAGGTTTGAAGGTGAAGATTAACTTTGGAAACCCAGATGCTTTTTCTTATATATACATTTTCCATGCGATTTTTTTGGTGATTTGGTAAATTCCTCAGATCTGTGGCAACCTTTTTCATAAATGACACTTGGCTTCGTTGCCTGGGGAATGCTACATCCGGCTTGCTGAACTTGGCATTTTACCCAGTTTGAACACTTTACCATGTCACTTGGGGTTTGAACTCAGTGCTCCGTTTTATGAGCCTGTTTGCTCCAATCACTTGAGTTTCCCATTTGATGAGGTTCCATGCATTATTTAATTTTTTCCTTTCTTTTTCTTTTGACAGTGTCTGGGCTAGTGTGTGCATCGTCATTGGCAGAAAAAGGAGTTGCAGTGACGGTTTTTGAAAGTGCAAGAGGCCCTGGAGGGCGCATGTCTCAGCGCAGGTACATATATAAAACACATCTTAATTACTCTCTTAGGGATAAACAAATTGTAAAAGCAGATTTATGAGGCAAGGTTGGATTACCGGCCTGCTATTGTTTGGAGAAGGAATTTGGGTAGTCAAATATTTCTTTGAGCATTGGAAAAGGATGTTTTAATTTAAATTCTACCAAGGAACAACTACGAGACCTAGTTTCCTTTTCTTTTTGGGTTATATTGGTTGGGTCAAGCTTCCAATTCAGCACACACAAGGGCTCTGTGGTCACATTCTTATGCATAGTGACACTCTGTCTCAACCACCGGGAAGAATTTGGGTGGTGAAACCATTTTTCCAACATTGGGCAAATGTTCTTTACTATTTAAATTCCACTAAGGGAGAGCTATGAAACCTCACTTTACCTCTTTTCTGAAAGATTCCTCAGATCAAAGTCCTGAATTTAACTTGCTCACACGCACATAATTTACAGCTGATGAGGAAAAGAATGCCTAACATTTGACAGATATTTGTCATGAAGAACATATACAGGATGCATGAAGAACATATCCATGCTTTTAAACATGCTAAAACTGCTGGCTTTTGCTGAAGAGGAATTGATACTTCACATCTATACTATAGAGTGGAAGTCTGGAACCATTGACAAACAGCAAGAAAGCAACTGTATTTGAGAAAAAAAGTGTTGGTTGTGCGATTTAGTTCCACATTGATGATTATTTTGAGACAAGGAAAGCTACCTGCACCGAAAGCCTTGTCAATTCAGAAGTAGGCTTTAGGGTGCAAGTTCCAAGGTGTGTTCGCATTGGGTACGAACATTACAGTGCTTGTGTGCTTTGTGAATTCCATGATTATTTCCAATGACAATGTTCTTCTAAACATTGCAAGATTCATTACAATAGAGTGGCATACCAATTTGTTGAGGTGCAAGTTCCAAGGAATGTTAGCATCGGGTGCTAACATTGCAGTGCTTGTGTTCTTTGTGAGTTGCCCTGCCTTGTGATTCCAATGCTAATGTTCTTTTGAACATTGCAAACTTCATTAAAATAGAGTGGTCTATCAATTGTTAATGATTTTGTTCCATATTAATATGTATTAATCTCCTCTTGCATTCCACCTTTGGTAGCAATTGATATTTTAAGGGTGCCCTCATATTCCACAGCGATCATCAACACTCTGTTCAAAATCCTCAGACTTTGCCATATCTCATTTACCAGGCTGAGTTTGTTTTGAAATGAGCTGTCATGATGTCAATATTTTTAATTGCATATGCTTCTATTCTATAGCTGAGGCCTTTCCTAAAGCACGTTCATTCAACCTGGAACTAGTTGGATCTGAATCTAGAAAAAAATGTACATATTGGCCCCAATGCTAGACTTTCCAAGCCCGCACATTGGATGTTGTGTCCTGGTTAATTCCAACAGTGTACTCTAACCTCAATCTAGTAGGATGTAGATGTTGGCTGTAATGATATTTTCCCAACCTATTCATCTCATGTCCAATCTTGACTGGCTCTGATAATCAATTTCAGTGATCTCTTGCAAGTTACTTCATAATTTTCTTGAAGAGTTCTCTTTTTGAACCTCCTTGCAAGTTTGATCTCTTGCTGTTTCCTTTTTGCTTTTTTGTTTGTGTCAATTTCTGCATTCTGTTGAAGAACAAGGCAAGAGCTAGATTTTTCTTCCTACTATCAACTAGATACCCCTTACCTTCTCCTCTACAAGCAGTCCTACCAATCTCAACCAACATAGTTGCCAGATCTCTTAATTGCGATCATTTTATCTGCCTCTTACCAGTATGTGCTTGTCCAATTTTTATGTCATCCCTAGGTAATGTTTCTGGTTGCAGTAGCCATAGAATGCCTTGAAGACTTTGATAATTAGCTTGGAGCTGCCTTTAATTCTAATCTTCAACCCATAATTTTCCTGGCTATTCATAGATCATAGAGGAACGCTTTAGCTTCTGACCTATTGCTAATTGTCCTCCAAATTAATACAATGCATTATCTTAACTCTGCTCTGATAATATTGGATATTTACTGGACCCCAAGCTGGCCCCCGGTGTTCTTTTGCTATCCCATTGAAATTGAGTTTAAGCCTACATTTCAGGGATGATTTTCCCGTTCTGTTAATGTGTTTTAATCCTTTTTGCGACCATCCCCTATATCCAAGGGGAAACCAAATCTGGAATTATTAGTTATGTTTAATTATGGATGTCCAATATCAAGGTGTTTCAATTATTCTTCTCTTAATAGATTAAGTCTTTGAATTTATGGATGCTTGTTACATTTTCTTATTTCCTCTATAAATATAGAATTACTGATCTATATCTTGCTTTTATTCCATAACAGCCATCTACAATGGCATAATTGTTATGTGTGCTATGCAAAGTTTGTATTTTATTTTATTCCCTTGCCCTTCTGAACGTTGACCCTGAAATAGATGAACATTGTTATTGCCTGTTAGAGAGCGAACTGAAGATGGGAAGGAATTATGTTTTGATCATGGGGCTCCCTATTTTACAGTGAAGGATCCAAGTGTCCGTGATGTAGTAGATAAGTGGGAAGCTGCTGGTCTGGTTGCTGAATGGAAAGGACCATTTGGAACCTTTGATGTAGACTCTGGAAAATTGATGCCGCAATTGGTTAGTAACTACAGAACCCAATGACTACCCATGGGATTAAATTGCAATGAATGCTCCAGAGGGTGGCCATATAGAATTCTATATTTCTAAGGATTTTGCATGGCTGGATGTGTTTACAATCAGATTCAAGCTGTACATGGCTGGCTTCTGGGTCATGCAGGTGTCAGTGCATTTGTTGCAGTTTATTCTCTGGATGGTCATGGCTTTATTGTATTTATTTTCAGAAAATTAATGAAATTAAGAATCATAATATTTTTTATTAACATTGTGTTGTAGGAGAATTCAATGAAGAGATATGTAGGTGTTCCAGGAATGAATTCTATTTGTAAAGCTATTTGCTGTCAAACTGGTAATACATTGTATTTAATTTTGCATTCTGTATGTATTTGGAAACCTATTATTGCATATCTTATGATGGCCATCTTGAACA
>VDFB02371207.1:0-27960 GCA_007258455.2 Sequoia sempervirens
GGCTGCACACCACCTCCCATCTAACCAAGCTCCATTTGGAAGACTCCAAACTACCTGCCCATAAAAATTGACGTGTTACAGAATCCAAGTCCTTAACAAAACCCAAAGGGGCAACCTGAAGCATGCATCTGTAGATGGGCAAAGCTTGTACCACCGACTTGATAAGCTGAACACGACCAGCAAAGGATAGCCACCGGTGAGTCCAGTGATTAACCTTTGCCCTAAATTTATCTAAAATGCTCTGCCATGACTCCCGAGGCAATCTGCCCACCGCGATAGGGAAACCAAGATAGGTCAAAGGAAGTGTCCCGATCTGAAATCTCAATGTTTGAGCAATCCTCCTCTGAATGGGACGCAGAGTGTTGAAGAAAAAAATAGATGACTTATCCTCATTGATTTGTTGGCCTGAGGCAACCAAGTAAACATCCAGCACTCTACATAAATTAGAAGCCTCACGCATTGTGGCCCTACCCATCAGAGCAGTATCATCCACAAATTGAAGATGAGACTGTGGAGGTAAATTACCTCCCCATTGCCAACCATGTATGCTACCCATCTCCACATTCCTTCTAAGCAATCTCCCTAACCCTTCAGCGAGGAGGATAAACAAGTACGGAGAGAGAGGGTCCCCCTGACGGAGGCCCCTAGAAGCACCGAATAGCTCAGAGTGATTCCCATTAATATGCACAGAAAAAGAGACTGAGGTGACACAACTCTTAACCCATTGAATCCACTCTGCCGCAAACCCAAAAGTAGCAAGAACCTTCCACAAGAAGGACCATCGAACTCTGTCATAAGCTTTTGCCATATCTAATTTGATAAACATTTCCTTTTCCTTAGAGTTGGCCATAGAATGGATGACTTCAGTAGCAATAACAATCCCATCCAGAATCTGTCTGCCAGCAACAAAACCACTCTGTTCCTTGGAAATCAACTCCTCAAGACCCTTTTTCAACCTGTCAGCAATTACCTTAGAGATGATTTTGTAGATGACATTGCAAAGAGAAATGGGTCAAAATTGGCTTAACCTATCCGCCCCCTCACATTTGGGAATAAGAGCAAGGAAAGTAGAATTTAACGCCCTTAGCATCTGCTTGTTCCTTTGAGATTCTTGCACAACCTCCAGGAGATCCAAATTAATAATATCCCAAAATTCTTGGAAAAACTCAATCGGGAAGCCATCGGGACCTGGTGCCTTCCCCTTTTGCATTTGGAACACAGTTCCTTCAAGTTCTTCCAGAGTGATATCATTCATAAGCTGTTGGTTCAGCTCCCTAGACACAAGATGAGGGATACAAGACAGAACTTGGGCCTCCTCAGGAGACCCCCTTGCGAGTCCTCCCTAAAGAGAGAAGCAAAGTATTGTCTTACCTCATTGGAAATTTCAGGGAAGGAAGACAAATGTTCTCCCCCATCATTCACTAGACCAGAGATATAATTCCCATGCCTCCGTGCTTTCACCGAATTGAAGAAAAAAGATGTATTTTTATCCCCTTCCTGCAGCCAAACTATTCGAGCCTTCTGTTTCCAATATATTTCTTCCCTTAGCTCCCATTCCTCCAAGTTTCTCACAGCTTGTGCTTTAGCCTGAAGAAGCTCAGGTGTCACACCAACCTCCCTTAACCTCCTTGTGATACTATCCAAATCTTCCTGAGCCCCTGCCTTTTCCTGGAAGACATTCCCAAAACACTGAGAGTTCCAGCGCTTAAGCTGATATTTAACATGTTGAAGACACTTGGAAAAAATATACATTGCCGTCCCATAAGCAGGTCGACCACTCCTCCACCATTCTGCCACATAATCCCTTAGAGAAGGGTCACGCAACCACATGAGCTAGAACCTAAAAGAAGGCGTACGTGAAGCACAGGTTGAATCAATGGCAAGCTTGATAGGCCAGTGATATGAACCTTTCCAATCCAAGATCTCAGAGCGGGAAGACCATATCCCCCCAACCCAGTAGCAGGACACCAGAAAGCGATCCAGTCTTTCTGCGATGCAATAATCCCCAACTCGACGGTTGTTCCAAGTAAACTGCCCATTACTAGGCTTGATATCAACAAGATTTAAAGAGTTGATGCTATCCCTAAGCAGCAAAGCAGAGGGCTCCAGCCTTCCAGAACCACCCCGCTTCTCAGCCAACTCACAAATAGCATTGAAGTCACCAGCCATAATCCATGGATGGAAAGGTGCCATAGAACGAACTAACCTGATATGAGACCACAGATCTTGCTTACCCTGGATGTCAGTAGGAACATATATATTAGAAAAGAGAATAACCTCCCCTGTCTCAAAGCTAGAAGCAATCATAGACATTGTGGATTTAGAAGACATCCACCAAAGAGGTCAAAATTTTTGAGGATTCCAAAAACAGGCCACACCCCCAGAAGATCCATGAGCACCAATACATTGACACTCACCACACCTCCATAACCTGGGCGCCAAGTCAAGCATACTCTCAACCGATAACTTAGTCTCTTGAAGAAAAAACACATCAGGACCATGCTTTCGAACTAAATCATGAACCACTTTTTGTCGAGGGCCGCTGTTCAAGCCCCTTACATTCCATGAAAGAACTATCATTTCAAGGGACTCGAAAAGTGAGAATCTAGAGTCTTTACTGACCCTGACTCAACCAAATTCTCGCTTGTCAATTTGATCTTTTCTACATCCTTCTTTCTACCTGGCTTGGCCAATTTCTCTACCCCACCTTTCTTAATATCTTTTTGCAAAATACCCAATTTTGGAGGCTTGGATTTCTTAGCCGAATCCAGATCTACACTTCGCCCAAGAGGAGAAGAGACCTCCCCCACTACTAGAATAACGGCCAAAGAAACAGGAGCTCCGCATCTGCCTATAGCTAACATCCGTGGAGCACGCTTTAATCAACTTCATGTTCCATCAGAAGAATCTGAGCGTGTTCCTCTTGGGCAAGTCCCTTCAATCCCCCGCTCCAAATTCCATTTCAAACCTGGTTAACCTCCCCATGACTAAGGTCACCAAACCTCAAACCTATTAAAGTGCTCCTCTTCTGCCTTTCACCTAAAGGCCTCTTTGCCCCTACCTATTCTCAGCCTTGGATGTGAACAAAACCTCATTATCTACCCTCAGAGAAGGAGTTGCGAGTTCCTTCCTTTATCCTCTCGAGGCTCCTTTGATGGTCGAAGAGGGCCGGGATCCACCGCTTGTATCTTGACACTGCCAGCGGCCATTCTACCGCAGCCCTACCGAAAGGAAGGGTCTCTCGTAGTCCAACTGCACCCAAGAATAGGAACTACATCGGCCATCTGGCAGTTTATCAGGTCAATTTCACCACAAATTCTAGCAAAGTCATTACCATTTTTCCGGTTTGTGAATAAGCCCAACCAGTTTTCTTCTGCTGCTGCCAAACATAGCAACACATCCTCCCATAAAGATTCCACTGAAGGTGCGTAAATCAACCCACACCGGACGCCATTAGGAAGCTCCTCACGCAAGTTAACGGTATGCCACTTGATAAATGCCCCGTCTTTATTGCAAAAATAGTCCTTCAAATAATTCTGTTGGCGATCCGCCATGCGCCAGTGACCATGAAGTAATTATTAGCCAACAACATTAACTCCATTTTCCACCTGCTCCACGCCTGCTTCCAAGTCTCCAAAATCGAGTAAACCCTGTCTCAAAAAATTCGCAATATAAGGAATGATTTGAGTAGTAATCAATATCTTTGGCAATCAGATCAGGCGGAACAACAAATTTCGGTCTCACCTTGCACCGCTCTAGACAGCCATTGACCTTTGTGATCCGAGAACCAGAGGACAATCCGACACTATCCATCCCAGGGTCTATAGCAAATAAATTGTTATTAAATGTTGACATCCCATCCTTTGGGGTCATCGAGCAAAATGTTGCACGGAAACTCAAATCAAGGGTAACCCTAGAAGCTTCTCCTTTGGATAAATCCATCAAACCCTTTTCCAATGCATATACCCACAAAAAGAAATAATGGGCCGAAACCCCTACCACTCCTACCTCCCGAGCTCTACACTAAGGGCCACTCCAGCTCTCCCACACTCGCACCAGAAGAGAGGAAGAGATGTAGCACTGCAAGAAACCTCCTACAGCCCCCGATCCACCTTTACCAGCCAGGAAACTTCACAAAACCGCCATGACCGGCCATTATTCAAACTTCTCCCACCGCCATGAGGAAATGTGTGACCTGAACACGCCAGCGCTCATAGCATATTCTAACCAAAATTTCTCCTGCATAAATGTAACCAACCAAAAAGAATCCTACTCTTAAATGCTAAAACCCTCCTGATCGCTGCAGTATAATCGATAGCTTGTTAGGGTACCTAAATGAAGCTCGCCCGAAGCGTATGCTCACAAATATCCGATATATTTATATTTATCAAGTATATTGTGTTCATAAATATTTTGTTCTTACAAATGATTATTTGATTGGATGAATATATTTAAATACATTGGACTCTTAATGGCAGACATTTGAGGACTTATCTACAATCAACAGAAGACATCAAGCGTTAATGATAGGTAAAGTCTTTGACTTTACTTTGGCAATGACCTAGTAATATTAAAAAATAGATGAATTGAGTAATAGTATAGAATAATTATGAGATTAGTTAGTATTAGATTAATTATATATGTGTATGTATATACATATATATATAGGTATATATGTACATACATATATATTGTTATGCATATATGTATGTACATATATAGCTATATATGTGTGTGTGTGTGTATATATATAAAATCTGTAGTTTTGTTAAATTTTGATAGTGATAATTAATCATATTATATATATATACAACCTGATAAGAATATATCATTGTCTACAAATACAATGATTACAATTTGCAGACAATGATATATTCTTATCAAATTGTATATATATATATATACAATCTGATAAGAATATATCATTGTCTACAAATTGTGTTTGCAATCAAAGTTTTTTTAATTTTTTTGACAAACACTGAAACATAGTGTAATTAGTGATACCACAAAAAATACAAGGTTGAAAGCCTCATCAAACATATAAGAGATACAAATTTGAGATTCCAATAAATAACAATAGCAACATTAGGACATTTTATAATCATATCATAGTTATATTTTTAATCAAACTGCAATCATTGATTGGGTGGTGCCACAGAAAAAACATGGTTGAAACATACTTGAAACATATCAAAATATTACTAAAAGTTTGTATTCAACTTCTTCTCACCTTAAACATATGTGAGGTTCCAAACATAATAACAATAGCATTATCACATCTTATAATCATATCACAGTTATAACTTGAAGTAGATAAACAAATTTGTTATGCAAAGCAGATCACCAAAATATACTACTACATCGATCAAAAAACAAAATTCAATATGAACATTATCAGTTCTCCATATTGCTAGGAAAAGGAGGTGGAGTGAGATATCTACCAATAGCTAAGTTTGGTCCACTTGTAGGAGGTGATACTTGGTTAATAGAGGTTTGAAGGCATGTTGCTATTAGAGCAAGCAATGTCTGGCGTGCATCTGCAGTCAGTCCCATTTGTTGTGAGCCACTCCCAACTTGCATATTGTTGATAGTTGTAAAGGCTAATGACAATATGTTCATCATATCAAGTAGGAAAGGGTGTTGGGGGGGGTGTATAGGATTCTCCACTATAGACTTATGTTTTATCCTCTCAGCTTGTTTAGCTTTCTTTTCAGCTGCCTTTTGTAGACATTCAACCTTCACCTGCTCCTGTCTAATTTATTTATCTTGCATTCTAATCATCTTCTCCTCATCTTCTATCACTTTCCTTGCTTGCTTCTTAGCCCTCATTGCTTACTTTTCAATTGCTTTCGCTTCACATTTTACCTTTCTCTGCAACATCTGCTCCTTATGTTGCTGCAACTCCTCTTGCCTTTTCTTTTGTGCCTCTTGTTTGTTGTACATTTCAATGAAGGCATTGGATGTTAGTACTTGGGATTACCTACTAAGGAAAATCACTCTTGAATGACCTCCCTGTGATGTTCCTTGCATCCTCTACACTAGAAGTCTCAAGAATTTTCTATTTGGTCTTATTTTTTGCTATCCATCATGTGGGGTGCATGGCACAAACTCAACTTCTTCCTCACTAATTGCATTTTCATCTTCACTTTGACCATCAGTACGCTCTTCCCAATTCCTTGCAATAGCGAAGTAATGGATTACTTTAGCTGGATCAACTTGTGGTGGGGATGGCATAGAAAGGTTGACTTCTTCCTCAGTCAGATTTAATTGCACTCCAAGGTTTGTGGCTACTTCATGCATCCATTCTAGTTGGATTACTAGAGTTGGAAAACTCATGCCTACTGATGTAGTCACTTTATCTTCATTGCAGGGTGCAATAACTGGTTGGACTTTTGGTTGGAAATCTGCAAAAACTGGTTGGATTTCTAGTTGAATTTTTGCTAGAAAACTATGATCGTGTGTTGTAGTTTTAGCACCCTCATTGCATTCTGCTACAACATCACTTGCCACATTCCTTCCATCATATTCCCACACAAAACCATCTATTTGATCCTCATTGTAAATCTGGGCATACGCCTGCTGTAATAAACAATCATCTTCCATCGCGGATCACATCATCTTCTATTTGAGGAGTTACTACATCCTCTTCAACAACATAGCCCTTACTTGGACCCATGTTTTTTTCAAGGGTTGACCGATTAAGTGGCCAAATTCCTGTTCTACAAAACCCACTAACAATGTTGCTTGGTTTCAATGCTCTTTTGAAAGCTTGGCTTGCAAGATTTTTCAACTCTTCACATCCGATATCAATATGTGGGTTGTTTGTTTTCCATATGGTTCTTTTCTCTTTGAAATATTCCCTAAATGGACCAAAAATGTTGACATCCAATGGTTGCATCTTGTGACTAGTATGAGCAGGCAGCGTTAGCAAGTCTATTCCTAATTTTCTTACTTCTTCTATCGTCTTGAAAGCCATATGGCTGCCATGACCGTCAAAAATGAGAAGGGCCCTATTTGTCAATGAAACCCCACCGGGGATATTACCTGCAAAATGGTTAACCATTTGAAAAATAGTTCCTTTGTCATCCACGTATGTTCTTGAATTGCCATCAATGCCCCTATCTCGCAATTTATGATATAGTTTTGCATGTGCCTCTTTGATTTAAACAAGTAGAACCCAGGAATACTTAACCTAGACGCACTTACACAAGCCAACACTGTGATCCACTCTCTACTTTTTGATACCAAATGTGGTACACATTTTTCACCCAATTTGGTAATAACTCTCATGCCACAATTTCTACCAGCCTGAATACTAGTCTCATCACAGTTCCAAATTCAGCTTGCTCTATAGTGTTTAAGGTTGATCATACTCTCGAGGTTGTTGTAGAATGCTTGCATGACAGGAGGACGAACCATAATCGCTCTATCATTTTCCACTCCAACTATTTTGATTGTCAAATATATGTGCCTTCTTCGAAATCCTGCCCACCATGACCTCCTGGGGACCCCATTTGTGAATGGATTAGGTCGACTTCCAATGATTTGGGAAACTGTAGTTTTTATTTGATTTACCTGCAGTCCATGGCCCAATTCTACCATGTCCTTACACCATTGGACAACTTTAGTCTCCTCCTCTCAGATAAAATGGTACGTGGACCCCTCCTCTTGGTGGTGGTAACTCCTAACGGCCACACCCTCAAACTGCTAGGTGGCATACCCCACTTGATTATTGTTGCCCTGATTGACATGTTGTGTTCTTCGACACTTTTAACTTCTCCTTCCATGTTAGCATATGTCCACTGCCTAATGGGTACTAGTGAGGGAAGTTGCATAGCAGGTTGAACATCTGAATGAATAGGAGGTTCGACTTCAAATGTGTTGGTGGCTTCATCCGCAGAGTCAAGAACATCTTGTTGGCTAGGAATTGTATGCACTTCCTCAAAAAACTTTGTTTCAACGAAGTGCACCCCACAAGTGACTCTAATGGTGTGTGGTCCTCTTCCTACAACCCTTTTTGGTCTACTAGCAGGTGCCATGATTTTCCACTTAACTTGCACGAACAATAAAAATAGCATAACTTGTTAGTGTAGCATATATATGAGTCCAAAAATCCAAAAAATAAACAAGCATGATCATTGAAGGCTTTAGGACCGCACCCTTACATTTAGGCTGTGTATGTATAACTACAAACAAATTCATGTAATCCTGAGTTTTACTTGTTTAAATCAAATAGTGCATGGTATGTGCTTAAAAATCTATATATGTGTATGTATATATGTGCATGTACATAAACAACCATATATGTATGTATGCATATGTGTATTATGTATTTATAACTACACATATGTATATGTATGTCTTTGTGTTTGTATACACACACACACACACACACACACACACACACACACACACACACACACACACACATATATATATATATAACTTTCCTTCACAATCTATGTATTCTAAAATAAAACTGACAATACCTTAAAGAAAATTGTTATACTGAAACCCTCAATGCCATATAGAGAAATGATTGTAAAAAAAAACAAAATGCAAAATGATCCTCGATGCCAACTGAAAGCCATTGTTGAACATACAAAATGCTAGGGGAAAGGTAAAAGATTAACATGTATTGCATCTAAGTTTGTTGGGATGACGAAACAGAGTTATTTTGGCCTGCAGAGAATGTAATGAAGAGTTATAAAATTCATGGAATTTTCCATGACTTTAAAATTTAAGGAATTTGCCAAGAAATCACAAGTCATGGTAATTTCCATGGATTTTATAACACTTCTAACTGCATGCACTGCAAGGCAGGAGTGTTTTGATGCGTCTACATCAGCATGGGTCATCGGGGAATTTTTACGTCTACTACATGCCATTGACTTGGACAATAGCCTAATGCAAGGACAGTTATAGAGCAAGGTGAAAGTATTTGATGGTATGGAAGTGTTAGGGTTATATAAATTGGAAATATATATAATTTGATATGCATATATTTCTACATTTTGTTTCTATATTTAATCATATATATATATATGATTAAACATATATACATATATATATATATATATATGTAAATGTGTGTGTATATGTGCACGTATATATATATATATATATAATATGAAAAAATCCTATACCCCCAACACCCTATCATGCTTGATATGATGAAACCCTACACAACATGACTATATATTAAACTGATAATGCCAATGTGTTTATTACAGATAACTGAGCTATAGGGATATATGGCAAGAAACTTGAGCATTATTAAATAGCAGACATTGATAGAGGCTCATGTGATGAAACCCTACATGGTTTGATAAGATAAAACACTACACGACATGACTATATATATATATAGTCATGTCGTGTATATATATACAATCTGAAAAGAATATATCATTGTCTATGAAACTTCATGTGATGAAACCCTACACGACATGACTATATAATATATATATATATTTGCCTGCAAATTGTAATCCAAAAATCGCTCAATAAATTGGGATAAAAACTATATACCCATTAAATTTCATGATTACTAACGAGGGATTCAAAATATAATTGTGATATGATTAAAAAATGGGTAATGCTAATTTGAATAGCAGACTAAAAAGAAAATAATTTGTATGCCTGAAAATAATGTAAACACTGAGTACATAAATATAAAACAGTATATTGAATAATGAAACAAACAACATAAATGTAAAACAATATGCTTGAAAATAATGTAAACATTGAGTACATAAATATAAAACAATATATTGAATAATGAAACAGACAACATAAATGCAAATCAATATACTGATAAATAAAAACATGAATTTAGTTATTCTAGGTGTACCGACTTGAATAAGCTCCCTTTTAGGAGGAATGTGCAGAAGTTTCCTTAGTAAGCTCTGAATTTTGCATAGGATACTTAGTGAAAGCAGAGGAGAATTCGTAATGAAAATAACCCTGGAAATCCCCTCTTATAAAATCATTCAAATGTTGAAATTGAATGCATTAAATTATGGTGGTTGATTTTCAAATTTGATTTTTTGTGGGAAACAATCTTTCATTTCATTTTGTAGTGGCCATTTATGCCTGAGTTCTATCATGGCTTTTAGGAAATTAATTTTATATTTGGTTTAATTGAAAAAATAGGTGGCTTGCATAAATTAGTCATATATATGAATTATAATATGTTTTTTGGTTTATTAGGGAACCTTACACCATTAACTATGTGTGCAGGTACTAGAAGTTGATGAAGTTAATACATGAAGATATGATAGGAAGTGTGGGTGAATGTGCAATTGATAGCTCACAAATTTGATCAATGTTTTATATGATGTCACAATGTGCACCATTAATTGTTCATAATATTTTATATTATGTGGTATTGTGCACCATTAACTGTTCATATATACATGTAAATACAATGTAGTTGAAGCTTTGAGCCACTTGCATAGAGTGGTAATTGTAAACTATAATTTACTTTAATTAATGCAAAAATGATTTCATTTTGTGCAACTTGTCTTGTGTTCAAAACATATACATACCAATAGATGTTTAAATTTTTATTTTTTTTGTTAGCTACACATTTACTAGTGAACATATATTGGTGTAATTTGTAAATTTTTATTGGCATATTTAAAACAATGTAATGACTAAAATATAAACGATTATTAGGAGGTCAGGTATGCATGGAGTAAACAACAATTAGATCATAGACGGAAATTGGCACATTTCCCCTAGCAGCAGTCATGGTCGGTCGCAAAAATCCCTCTATGGCTACCGCGGATAGCAGATTGGACCCTTCAAGTTAGCAAGAGAAAAATAATAATATTTTTGACATAAAACAATTAACCTAAAAATGAAACGATATTGACACCTAATCAACCTGTTAGGCAGTGAAGGTTGTGTCACACAATTAGGGCTTCAACAGATATTTAATGTTAATATTTTCATGAGAATTACTTGCTCCTAAATCTTCCCATTGTATTCAAAAGGAGTGAAAAAAAAAGAGATCAAATCTATTAATTTCGCCATCTATGGATGCTTGCCAATGCAATGCATTAAACCATTGGAGTGAGCCATCCCCATTCATTACACTACCAACAAGAAGGATTGAAAATCTAATGACCATGAGCCATGGCATGAAGATCAAGCTTCCTGCCCATCCGATCAACTGGACTTTAATTAATTGCAAGGAGTAAATTCACTTCCCAATATTCTCACCACGTCAAGTTATTATCGACCCATTAACCAATAGTAGGTAAAAGATGTCATTTAATCCCAAGCTCAATAAAAAATGGAAATGCAGGTTCCGTGAAAAGAAATGAAGGAATTTGAGTGCTCAGATTTGGAAATCTAAAGCTAAGGCCAATGCTTAAATTTTAACATGAAAAATTTTACACCACAAACTTTCTGTAGGATGTAGATTAAAAAAATTGAAACTCCGATCAGTAAACTGTTCTCATTATCAACGTAGTGAAAGTTTGAAGCATATTTTTTGGGATTGTGTAGGGGAAAAAAAGAAATGGAATGCTATCTTTGGTCATTTCCCTACAATTTTTTGTCACATTTTGTATTAGAAGGGGGGGTGTTTTGGGTGTTGGTCTACAAAATAATGTGATTGTTGATTCTATAATACAAACTATTTTACTAAATATATGGAAAGATAGATGTTCATCAATGCTTTCTAATCGTGTGGTTCATTAGGAAGTAGAAATTCTTAAGCTTTACTCTAACATCATTCTATAGTTTATTTACTTGTGTTTTCAGCTAAAAGGTGGCTCAAAGGAAGATGCACAACATAGGCAGCATTTGGAGGCAATTAAACTTCAATTTTTACAACTCCACGATGATGATATTCGTTTCTCTTGACATCTACAATGCCTATTCAAATTCAGAATATGAGTGTTTCTTTTTTGTTTTTCATCTTTGTGGTTGTAGATACAATAGGAGAGTAGTCTCCTTTCTTTGTATGGTTGTTACTGTACATAGTTTTTTGCTATATGTTGGACAAATTTGCCTTGGTGTGTAAGGCATTTGTATAATCTTTTGTGTTGTTCTGGTTTTTTTTCTTTTCCTTTGCAGTTCCTTTTTTGGACTGCTTTATTCTTTTGTAATCCAACTTCATTTAATACAAAAAATAGTAGGTATGAAGAAAGAAAAAAATAAATTTAAATCTTGAATCTTAAAGAAGTTGAGTATGGTTAACATCAACAATTAATATCCATATTAATAATGTAAAAATATGGCAGTATTATTATTGGAGCAATATTACTATCATTACTAATTAACTAATCTCCAAATATTAATCATAAGTAGAAATATAGTGGAAATAATAGTAACATTTTTGTTGTAGAAAACATTGCTATTGGGAGTTTATAGGTTACTAATTATTGGCGGAGGGCATTATGGCTAGTAGAATCATGTCAATATTATAGCAAATTAGTAAATAATAGTGAGGATGTTAGAGGCACTAATCGTAATGGTAGGGATAATGTTAGCATTACTATTATTAATATTGTTGCTTATGAGTTAGTTGAGGACACCCTTATTGCTATCATGTGAAAATGTTTTACGAATAGTCAAAACTATTATTGTTGCTACGATCAAATTCGTTAATTGTCCAATATAGGTAAAATTGTCTATGTTGTAGTCGAGGGTTAATATGATGACTCACCCTAAAGTATAATACTTGATTATATCACTTAATATTTATACTTAATTATACTCTTCTTTGATCCCCTTAAGACATCCCCTTAAGATGTGTTCTATTAGCACATATCCTAAATATTATACTTAATTATATCATTTGTTATGATGACTCACCCTAAAGTATAATACTTGTTTATATCACTTAATATTTATACTCAATTATACTCTTCTTTGATTCCCTTAAGACGTTGTATTAGGAGCCCTTAAGACATCCCCTTAAGACATGTCGTATTAGCACATATCCTAAATATTATACTTAATTATACCATTTGTTATGATGACTCACCCTAAAGTATAATACTTGTTTATATCACTTAATATTTATACTTAATTATACTCTCCTTTGATCCCATTAAGACGTATTAGGACCCAAGTTAAGACGTCGTATTAGGACCCCTTAAGACAACCTATAAATTAGTGTTCGATGCTATTATTTATTTTGATAGCTTATAAATTAGTGTTTTTTGTGGAACATGAGGTCAATAGGACTTTTATGTTCTTAAGTTTTCTCTAACACTTTGCATGATTTGTAAATATGGGACTACATGATTTAATTTGAAAACTTTAGCCTATTTTTGGATAATTAAGTTCTTTAAATTAATGTTGTAAAAGAACTAGGAAATATGGTGTATACTTATAGAACAACTTTTTTGGCAAAACTCGTTGCATTTTGATTGGTATTTATGTTTAGTTTATAGAATTTATTAATGCTTTTGTTCTCTAATCTTGTATGGTATTGTTTATTTCTTAAAATTTCATCCTTTTTGGTATACAAACGGATTGCTTTTGTTTGTAAATTATGGTTTATTGAATAATTATTGATTGACGTGAATTGAATAAGTTCATTGACTAATTATCGTTAATTATTGAATGTACATATCATGTATATCATGTATGGGATCACTAAATTTGTAAAGTACAGATATTAAAATGTCCTATTAATTTCAACTTTAATTTCACATTAATGTCTTATATTAATGTCTTAACTATAAACATAAAATGCATAAATGTACATATGTAAATTAAAATTGAATAATAATAAAGTCCATAATTTACAACATATTAAGTGCATGAAACCAATATATTAAGCACATGAAATAAAGTCCATCAGAGTACAACCCATGAACTAAAGTCCAACAAAGTCTTGAACCATGAAATATAAGGTCCAACAGAGTACATGAGAAACCAAATATGTAGTCCATGAAATAATCAAATATAACCCATAAAATCATGTTTAGGTCATGTATCGTCGTCTCTATAATCAAGATACATCTTCACACCATGCGGACTATGCAAATGACTTGAAACACTATGTACAAGAGAAAGATGAAATCAGATGTAAGATGATGAAAAATGATTTAATGACAATTTAATTTATAATTCATCATAAAATTAAATTACCATCATATCTGGGTATGGATGCTCTGGTGCACCTGAACCAACCTCTAAATTCTCTGAATCAATCTACATAAACAAGACAAAGAAAGTTGAAATTAGATGTAAGTCTACAATTAAAAATGATTTAATTCAATTTAATTTATAATTTATCATATTTTAATTGTACCATATTCTGAGGTTGTGCACCCTCTACTCTAGGACATGTTTGTACATGCTCAACTACAAGAAGTGTCTCATACTATAAAAGAAAAAGAATTTAAAACATGTATTAGCTCATATATATATATATATATATTCAATTTTAAATTAAAGTTATTTAGAATATATAATTTGTAATTGACTTTAAATAGAATAAAAAATTTAAATTACCATGATATCTGGAGCTTGCTCTGCATGTCCTCCTAGAGGTGTAACTATGTCTAAGTCATGGCAAAAATTCGCACTAACAAAGTCCTACAAGATCAAATTTAAAGCATGTATACTTGAATTAGGCTAAAATATATATATTCAAATTTGCACATTTTGTGTAGAATTTTTTTTAAACAACCTAAAATTCAGAGGCCTCACAAGTAGCCGCAACATCTAATGTTTGCCCAATGCCCATTCTCATTGTCATATCAACCTAGACATACATGTAGACATTTAACACTTCTAATATTTACAAGTGTACATGCACATTTGATATATAGTGAATTTAAAATTCATAATTGTAACTATAGTAATGTAAGTTAAACAATTTGCAATATAAATGTACCTTCCCCTGATCTATGGTGCCTGACAGTGGAGGAGTGCTCGACAACCCCTCGGGTGAAATCAACATGGAAGTCAATTGACTCCCCTAAACTAACATAAATATTTAAAACATATGTTCATGATTCAATTATAAATTTAAAACTCAAGTTAAAAATTATTTCATATATAATTTAAAAAATTGAAATCAAAATACCCCATAAGGATTGCCAACTAGGATTGGTGTCGATGTATGTACTTGCAAAGTGGATAAGTGTCCCATCATTAGTGTCATTTGTACACCAAACAGTTTGATTGTTAAAATGTATTGCAAACTTTTCTTTGATATATACATTCATTAAAATTCTTATAAATTCAACATGTAGATGCATATTTGTACCTGTGTCGCAGTGTCCTTAGGGTGATGGTCTATTGTAAGAAATTCTACAAATGAACTGAGGCGACCAGATGAACCACTAGAATCTCCACATCCACTCGAACTAGGTGTGGCCTGATTGGGTCCATAGCATAACTGATGGCAACTAGTACATACATGTGGTCTCGACACTCCTAGAGTGGTACTCGGACCAACTCCATAAAGTACTCCATCATCATTGTCTTTATGCTTCCTACCTGCTATCATAGAAGCATGTTGATCAAGGTCTCCTGCGAGCGTACTGAAGGATCCTAATGTCGATACCACTGAACGTTGATGCACAGGTGCGGAATGGTAGGACCAAGAGGAGTAACAAGGGGTTGCGCATGCACGGGGCATTAGGGATCAACCCTTGCCCCTAACCTCTGTTGTGGCATGCCGCCACCAACACCCTGAAATGATTTAAAATCAAAATAATTGGGCTTTTTCCCCATAACAAACTCTACATATAGTTTCCTCAAAAAATACAATGGGACCTCCAAATTAGCATGGGGTGGACTGTCAAATACTATATACCATCGATCCCAAAAATGTGCACTCATCTATGGATGTATACACCACCTCATGGATATTCTAGATTTATTGGGAGGAATGGGTTGCCGAGTAATAGGGTTGATAAAGTAAGGGGCTAGATGGGATTTTGTTATTTTAAGGTCTAAAATTTGTTTATAGGAGAGACCGTCTACATAAAATTGTCTCATTTTCTCTCTTTCTCGTCGATGCCTATCTAGATCAGAATCAATAGTCCTAATGGCATCCACAACGTTTTGCATCGCAGATGCAAAATATCTCATGTGAGGTGGAATCAATGCTTGATTTTGCATAGCATTGATTTGATTTTGAATGGATGCCACTTGATCATTTATACGTGCTCGCAAGCGAGCCTCATCAGATCCAATGGGTGGTGGATGTGGGATATTAAGTGGAGGGGGTGGAGGAGGAGGTGGAGCCTAGGGTGGAGGTGGAGGTGGATGAGGTGTTAGATTGATGATATCATCAATTTTAAATTTATCCATCATATCAGATATAAGTGCACCTGCATTAAATTATACAAAATTAACATACAAACTTACAAAATTACAAGAAATAGTTAAATTTGAAAAGTACATACAAATTTGTTTAAATAGGATGTGCATACATATACATACATTGATTGAACTTGAGCATGTGCATACAAATTTCAAAATTTAACATGTACATACATTTAAAATAAAAAATACAATGCATAATTTGCATGCATACATCATTCAACTAAACTATGTACATACATACAAATTTCAAAATTTAAGATCTAGAACTATGCAATTTTAATACATGTACATACTAAAAAATAAACTTGAAATATTAACAAAAAGCTCATTTCATGTCTAACGCATATATATATTACATTTTTCCAACAAGAGAAATAATGACCTAGTAGATAGTCATAAAATATATATTATTATAAATTCATCATTATAAGTTCATAAATTCCACCAAATTCATAAATTCATGCCACTAAAAATATCCATCCAACCAAAATCATAAATTCACGTCACTAAAAATATCCATCCAACCAAATTCATAAATTCATCACACAAAATATCCATCAAACCAAATTCATAAATTCATAACTATAAGATCATTGTCTTAACTTATAAATTGTTGTGGCTCTCTACTGCATCTCTTCATTTCTTTGTGTTTTCCTTTTCAGAATTAGAAGTTCTCCTCTCCCTTAGCCATTGTCGATGCTCATCTAAAATCCCATCCATAGCCCTAACAAGATCAACAATGTTTTGCATCCTAAATGCAAACATCCTCACAGGTGGTGCGATAGATTCTTCATTTTGAATAATGTTGATTTGATCTTGGATGGTTCTAACATTGGCATTGATTCGTGCTTGCAAGCAAGCACCATCAATTTCAAGTGGTGGAGGTGGAGGTGGAGGTGGAGGTGGAGGTGGTGGAGGTGGATGGCGTGGATGTGGATTACGAATATTATTGAATCGATCCATGTGATCTCTAAGATATAAGTGACCCTGCATTAGATTTGTAATTTCAAAATGTAAGATACATGTTTAGGAAATACCCTTAAACCATTCAATATAAATGGCCTAATTGAATACAAATGATAAAATGTGTAAGCCTCATTTATTTCTAAGGCATGTTGCTTGAATGAAAAAACAATTAACTATTAATATAGGACAATTTATGAATGCTTTAGGGTTTATGGTTTAGAGTTTAGGATTTAGGTTTTAGGGTAATAGGATGGCTTAAGGGGATCTATGTAGTAAGGTCCTAGTACAAAATGACATGGCTTAAGTGAATAAAATTTGGTGAAGATGCCTAAGGCAACCAAATTTCATTAAGGTCTAAGGCAACTTCACCAAATTTTATTCACTTGAGCCATGTCATTTTGTCCTAGGACTTACTAGATGTATTAAGCCATCCTATCACCCTAAACCATAAATTGATCAACCTAGATCATGAAATCTCATTCATATTATAATCTTGCATGATCTTATTATTGTTAAATTTGGTTGCCTTGGGCAACTTCACCAAATTTTGAGAACTTATTTGATCCCCTTAAGAAATGTCATATTAGGACCCCTTAAGACATCCTAAAGTATGGCTTAAGGGGATCTATGTAGTAAGGTCCTAGTACAAAATGACATGGCTTAAGTGAATAAAATTTGGTGAAGATGCCCAAGGCAACCAAATTTCATTAAGGTCCTAGGCAACTTCACCAAATTTTATTCACTTGAGCCATGTCATTTTGTCCTAGGACCTTACTAGACATAGATCCCCTTAAGCCATTCTATCACCCTAAACCGTAAATCGATCAACCTAGATCATGATTTATCTCATTCATATTATAAGTTGCACGATCTTATTATTGTTAAATTTGGTTGCCTTGGGCAACTTCACCAAAATTTGAGAACTTATTTGATCCCCTTAAGAAATGTCATATTAAGACCCCTTAAGACATCCTAAAGTATGGCTTAAGGGGATCTATGTAGTAAGGTCCTAGTACAAAATGACATGGTTTAAGTGAATAAAATTTGGTGAAGATGCCCAAGGCAACCAAATTTCATTAAGGTCCTAGGAAAAAATGACGGCTTTAGGGTTTAGGGTTTAGAGTTTAGAGTTTAGGATTTAGGGTAATAGGATGGCTTAAGGGGATCTATGTAGTAAGGTCCTAGGACAAAATGACATGACTTAAGGGAATAAAGTTTGGTGGAAGGGAATAAAGTTTGGTGGAGTTGCCTAAGGCAACCAAATTTCATTTTAAGGTCCTAGGACAAAATGAATGCTTTAGTGTTTAGGGTTTAGATTTTAGAGTTCAGGGTTTAGGGAACTTAGGGTGAAGATTGGGTGGCCCTTGGAATAATGGACTTGCAAGTTAGTGAACAACATTTTCTTGTGGAACAGTTGATTGAGATAGTTCTTATTTCGACTGACCAACCTAGATCATGAAATCTCATTCATATTATAATCTTGCACGATCTTATTATTGTTAAATTTGGTTGCCTTGGGCAACTTCACCAAATTTTGAGAACTTCTTTGATCCCCTTAAGAAATGTCATATTAGGACCCCTTAAGACATCGGTTTAGGGTTTAGGGTAATAGACTGACTAGTTTATGACTATTTTTTATTTTATGAATAGATTGACTATTTTCGTAATAGAAACACATAATTATGTATTATTAAGCATTGAGTTTGATGTATGTTTTAACTTGATTTTTTTAATTGAATATAAGATTATTTTATTTAACATTTTTTTCATTAATATTTCCCACTTAAATGAATTTTATGATATAAAATGTATAATTTAAAATTGATTAATGTTGAATCTTATTTTATTTTGGATTGTTTCGAATTGAAAGAACCTAAAAGAAAGAAAAGAAAAATATTTAGATTCTTTTAGTGTCTAGGTAACTAGTGCAAATTGATATTTTAGACTAAACTGGAAGCCTAATTAACAATTAATTGACTAGAATGAGAGTTAAGATTGCGAAAGACAAGAGACAACACATGCAAACAAGAAATGGAAACAGGCATGACTAAGAGAGATCAAAACATAAAATAGAAATGAATGCAAATATTATCTAATTAAGTGACAATTGGAAATGGATTGTACAAGAATTTAGGAATTTGCTAACTAAATTTGCAAACAAACATTGATAATTTATGAATTGTAACTATTCTTTAACATATTGTTTTCTAATCTAATTATAATTTAACATTGAAAGTAAAGTTTAACATATTGTTTTCTCCATACAATGCAAATGAAATTTAAAACATTTAAGCAATGCAAATGAATTTTCTCCATTATCAAATATTCTTGAGCTCGAAATCAGGGTTTTCAAATGCAAAATGATTTCTTTGATTTCAATTTAGGGTTTTAGCAAAAAAAATTGTTTGAATTCAATTTAGAGTTTCAATCTAAGCAATTAGGGTTTTTAATGCAATTTTTTTGTTTCATTTCAAACTAGGGTTTTCAAATCCAATTTTTTTTGTTTCATTTGAATTTAAGGTTTCAAAAAGCAATTAGGGTCAAATTCAAATGCAATTTTTTTATTTCATTTTCAATTTAGGGTTTTGAAATGCAAATTTTTTACTCCCTTTCAATTAGGGTTTTCAAATGCAATTTTTTTTTGTTTGATTGAACAATTTGGGTTTCCAAAAGCTGGTCCCCAGACATGCATGGCATTTTATTTAAGGTTTATTTTTTCCTTTCTATTCAATATCTTCAAGGTTTCATTGCATTTTTTCATCTACTCCTACAAATCATCATTTCTACTATTATAGGGAAATAAAATGCATAAAACGCTAAATAAATTGGAAAAAAAAATGCTAGCACCTATTATTGTATTAAAATTTACAAGAAAACATGAAAAAAACAAAAAAATTGGGGGTGAAGGTGCACCTGGAGGTTGTTATAATGTCATTGTTGTCCTTGCCAATTCGGGATCTCGTGTTGTATGAATGAGCCGAGTTTCGTTTATTTTAAAAAAAATAAATACTATCTTAAAATGGGATCCCGATTATTACAAAACGAGATCCCAATTTTTACAAGTCGAGATCCCGTTTCGTGTTTGTCGGTTTGGGACCCTTTCACAAACAGATCCTAATTTTTTTAAAATGGGATCCCATTTTAGCCTAAATTCAAAACGGGATCCCCTTTTTTTAAAATCGGGATCCCATTTATGAAAATCGGGATGTTTTTGCAATGCTGATTTTGTTTTTTTGGCTAAAGCAAAAACTTTCATGTTTCATGGACTCAACTTCTTGCACTTACCCTAAAGGCCAAGTACATTACATAGAAGTAATGTTTGATGAGGAGGAAGAATCACAACTAAAAGTAGATAAATGTGAACCTAAATAAAAAATAAAAGAAGGTGAACATTCAAGGGGCACACTTGCAACCTTGTCAAGTACTCCTAAATATCATCTTTTCCAAGTAAGAGGAGTTTTGTAGGGGCACAAAGTTACAATTATAATTGATAGTAGAGCAACACAAAACTTCATCAATAAAGGGTTGATTGCTAGAAGAGGGTTACAAACATATTTCAATGGATTCAACAAATTTCAATGTATTCAATGTTATATTGGTTGATAGTTTTACCATTTTGTGCAATAAGAAAAGTCCACAATTAGAGATTGTCCTTGGTAGGCATAAGATGCAAGATGATTTCTATGCAACGAGCATAGGAACAATTAATGTGGTTTTAAGAGTGCAACAGGCACACTCTTTGGGATAATTACACAAAATTATCAAACTTTGGAGCTAAGGTTCAAATCAAAAGGTAAAGACATAGTGTTACAAAGCATTAATAGTGAAGCTCCTAGAGTTATATCAACAAAAAGGATGGAAAAGTGTATTATGAGTGGGCAAGTAGCACAGACAATACAATGCTTAGTAACTTCTACAACCACTACAAGTAAGAAACCTTATCATGTGGATATACAAACACTCTTGGACAAGCATAGCATGGTTTCAACGACATTCCTTTAAGATTGCCTCTTGATAGAGGGTTTTGACATATAATAGAACTAGACATTAGAACAAAACCAATAATTACTACTCCTTGGTAAGCATCCAAGAAGATTTAAGGAGAAAATTGAAAAAACAATTAAAGAACTTTTGGAGATGGGTCATATTAGGCCAAGTTTTAGCTCTTTTGCATCTTCAATTGTATTAGTGAAAGAGAACGATGAAACTATGTAAATGTTGATATATTTGAAGGCTTTAAACAAGAAAACTATTAAAAACAAATATCCAATTCTGAGAATTGATGAATTAAATGAGGTGTACTTCTCAATAATTAATTTGAGATTTGGGTATCATCAAATATGGGAGACTGAATAAGATATGCATAAAACTACTTTTTGTTGTCATTTTAGGCATTTTGAGTTTTTAGTTATTTCCCTTTGATTTAACAAATGCTCCCATCTCATGGTGGGCTCTCCCTCTTTAGATGGTCCCTCTAAGGAGGAGGTCCCTTCCTCTTCCTTGGTGGTTGTGTCTCCCCAAGTTCCTCCTCCAACTATCCCTTATGTGGAACCATTGCCCCGATCTATTGTCATTGTGCTAAGTGAGCCTGCCCGTCCCTTGATGAACACTTTTGTTGATCCTTTGAATGCCCCTGACTCCTCTTCTATGTTGACGGCTTCGTTGCGTGATGGCTCTTTGTTCGTGGTGGTTGTTGAGGAACCGCTCATCTCGCCTTGCTCAGTTGATGTTTCCAAGCCTTCCTGGTCTGTTGTGCAGAAAAAAAAGAAGGAACTCCTCAAACTGTGGCCTTAGGTCTTGAGAGTTAGATATACTCCCTTAGATTTTGGGGTTATCTAGTCCTAGTACTTTTTTCTGAATTGTTGCCTGTTGGTCGTTCATGTTCTGGTATTGTTATGTGTGTGACTTGTTTGGCCTATTTTGTCTGCTTCTCTTTCTAGTTCATGTCTTGTTTTGAACTATCTCTTTTTTGGCCCTAAGGGCTCTCCGTGTAAAGAGTATAATGCCCTGTAAATGTTGCTTACTTTATCAAAAAAAAAATGCTCCCACCACTTTGCAATCATGTAGGAACCATGTGTTTAGAAATTGTTTGAGGAAGTTTGTCTTAGTATTCTTTGATGATATTTTGATCTACAACAAATCATGGTAGGAACGTCTACAACATTTGGATAAAAATTAGGGAATATTAGAGCAACAATCCTTTTATGCAAAACAAAACAAATGTGAGTTTGGGTTGATGAGGATTCTCTACTTAGGAAATGTTATTAGTGCTCAAGGAGTATAAATTGATTAACAAAAGATACAAGCCATATTAAATTGGCGCCCATTAGCCAATTTAACTAGGATGAGAGTGTTCTTTGAGCTATGTAGCTATTACAAAAGATTTGTAAAAGGATTCTCTCAATTAGTTGTTACATTGACAAATTTAATTAAGAAAGGAGCATTTGCATGGAAAAAGACTACTCAATAGGGTTTTGATAAACTTACGAAAAATAGTAAGTTCATGTCCTATAATATCCACTCCAAATTTCTCACTTCCTTTTGTTTTAGAATGTGATGCCTCATGTGAAGGAGTTGGTGTACTGTTAATGCAAAGGGGACATCTAATAACTTTTGAAACTCGAGAGTTAAAAGGCAATGAAAAGGGTTATTCAATCTATGATAGAGAAATGCTACCTATAATGCATGCTCTAAACAAATGTAGAAAATATTTGGTTTGTGGAAGGTTTCTAGTCAAAACAACTCACAATAATTTGAGGTTTTTTCTTAGCCAAAGAGATTTAAATGATGAACAACAAAAATGGGTAAGCAAGCTTCAAGCCTACAACTTTGACATTGAATACATCAAAAGTAAAAATAATGTAACAGTCATTCTCTATCAAGGAAGTCATACTTACATTCATTATCAAAGATTTCTCTTGATTGGAAGGCTAACATAACAATATAATATAGGAAGGATGCATTTGCTACTAACATTTTGGAAGGAAAGATCCATGATGAAAGATATAAAGTAGTAGACGACCTTATTTTATACAAAGACATAATTTATTTTATCCCAAGATCAAAGATAAAGAATAAGGTTTTGAAGGTTGCACATGACATACCATTGGCAAGGCATCAAGGTTACTTAAGACCTATTGACAAATTAGGGAGAGATTTCCATGGAAAGGTCTCAAAGGAGACATTCTTAAGTACATCAAGTAGTGCCTTATTTGCTAATAAAATAAAATATAACATGTCTTTCTTGTAGGACTATTACAATCATTATCAATTATAAACTAGAAATGGTAAAGTATATTAATGGATTTTATTATAAGACTCCCTAAGTCACAAGGGAAAGATTCCATATATGTTGTAGTTGATAGACTTACTAAATATGGTAATTTGTTTGCCATATCTATGAATTTTAAGGCAACTCAAGTGATCAAATTATTTTTTAAAGAGGTTTTCAAATTACATGGGTTGCCAAAAACATGGTAAGTGATAGGGAGAGATAGTTCCTCCACTTGTTTGGCAAGAACTCTTCAATTTAATGGGAACTTTATCTCCAAGTACCAATTATCATCCACAAATAATCAACAAATGGATTGAGGGCTCTTTGTGAAATTATGCAGTTAGGCATCAGACAACCTAGATAAAGTGGTTTTATTTATGGGAACATTGTTACAATACCACATATACTATGTCCATTGTGATGACACTTTTCAAGGCCTTATATTGTTATGATGCTTTATCCTTTGTGGATTTGGTCATTATAGATAGTAGCGTACTAGGGGAAAAATATCTAGTTAAGAAAAGAGGAAATTTTAAGATCACTCAAAGAGAACCTACAACAAACTTAGAATCAACAAAAACATATATTGATCAATATCGAATTGAAAGAGCATTTGAAGTAGGGGATAGGTCTTCTTGAGGCTACAACCTATAGAAAATCTTCCCTAAAAGGGAGTGGGGCAAAAGAATTAAAACTAGGTTCTATGACATAGAATCAAATGATGAGTTGGGAAGGTTGCATATGAATTGAACCCATCAAAAAATGTAAGATCCATAATGTATTTTACGTCTCTTCTTAAAAAGAGCTTTAAGAAGTCAAATTGTTCCTTCATTGAAGCTACCCCCATTGCATGATAAATGAAAACAAATTTTGATTCCTAAGGCCATTATAAATTTTAGAGAAAATAAGCTACAAAATAAAACAATGACATAATACCTGGTTTGATGGAAAGATCTCCCTAGAGAAGATGCTAAATGGGAAAATGTGAAAAATTCTTCAACATCCTATTTTACAATTGTTCAAGGACAGGTAATCTTAAGAAGGGTGGTTATATGTGCCCACCTATAAATAATAATAATTAAATGTAGCACTTAAATTTAAAAGGAAAGGTACTTGCAAGTTCATTAAGCAGTGGTTAAATTATAACAAATAAAAATTAAATTAAAGCTTAATTTTATCAGAAGTCGTGGGGCATTATGAAGAGTTGTCTATGAGGAAAATAAGGTATATAAGAGAAACCAAAAGGGAGAAGGAATCATCATTGGGTAATTTTTATATATCTAATTATCACCCCTTTGTAGAGCATGGACTATGGTTCAGTAATCTGAAGATGGAACCCCTCGAGCTCTAAAATTAGAGGACAAAAACCCCTAGTTCAAACAGATTTGGAGACAATTCAAAGACACTTTAGTGAAGATAGATCACTGCAGATTTGAGATAATTAACAATAGATACAAAGGACAAGTTCTTTCTTTTCAAAATATATTCTAAATATTATATCTAGATTAAAATATATTGTTAAAATTGTAGTTTATGAAGTTGATATCATATTTATAAGTAATTGTGCTGCTATAGTTGTGAATTAGATTTTATTATTTAAAGAAAAATAAGGAAAATTTAAAAGGGGCATTACAAATATGGTGACTTGAACCTAAGTATGAAAAACTGAGCCATCTTGATAATTATCTATAATTAGGAACTTTCAATAGATTGTCTTATAAATACCATGTTTGCAAGTAGTAACTCTAGTTGATAGAAGGGTACTAGAATATTTTTTACAAACTTCACCAAATGAGTCTTAATAGAGTAAGAATGCATATGTCAACAATAAAAGATATTCCAAATGAGTCTTAATAGAGTAAGAGTGAGAGCAGGGGTTTCAAATTCTCGATGACGACAAGGGTTGGGAAGATTTTTGGGGTGTGGAAAGGGATGTGATTCTATTAGATATTCTACTCAAGACTAGATTGAAGGGTCTTTTCCCTACCTCCTTTGTGATTGCTAGTCATGCATTCATGGATATTGAAAAGACTTCAAATGGTTTTCTTGAGTTGGGCCTTCCAAAGGGTTGTCTTTCCTAGGTGTTTGTTCTTCTAGTCAAAGGTCCTGTCAACGAAGGGTTTGTGAAAGAGGGTGTCATGTGAGGCAGGTTCCTTGTGTCCAATGGGGTTCTACTATGCATGGGATTCTCGCAATTTGGTGTTGGGCAGGGTGACACCTTTATTGAGGTGCCTTTTGATGTTGTTGGGTCCTTTCGCCCCCCTCCAATCCTTTTGTTGCTACAAGATTCTAATATTAGAGTGGCCTTGGTAGAGGGTTTCACCAAGCCTATGTTTGATGCATTGGTCGAGGTTCCTTTTGTTAAACCTGTGTCTAGTGGTTTTTCCATGTCGATTGAGGCTTCTATTGTTGATTCGGTGTTTGGTGATTCTTGCATGCATGTATATGTTCGTTACCGAGGTGAAGCATCCTTTTCCTTTGATGGCTCTTGTTTCTTGTTGAGGTTTCTCGATGCCTTTGTTGACAAAGCTTTTGCTTGCATGGGAAATTCCCTCGTAGGGAGATTCTCAAGCCCTCATCCGAATAATGATGTTTGTAGTTGTACCTCTAAAAGATGGTGTGTTTTTGGTCAATTTTGAGTGGTTGCAATGTCTAATGGTTTCTTCTTAATCTCCTTCCAATCCCTTGAGGAGAGCATGTGTATCTTGCAAGGAGGGCCTTGGTTCTTTGGCAAATACTTCCTTTCCTTGAAAAGATGGACTACTCGATTTGATGCTTCCAAGGAAAAATCTAACCATTAGTATCCCTTTGAAATACTGGGGTGATGAGATCATAAGAGGTATTGCTAATGTTCTTGGTTCATTTTTAGCTATTGACAATGTCACGAAAGCTATGAAATGCTTGGTTTTTGCTAGATTTTGTGTTTGTGTTGATACTGATAAGTTGTTGCCAAACACTATTAAGCTACACTCCAAGATGGGTGTCTCGGAGCAAAAAATCCATTATGAGTTGTCCTCACTGGTTTGCTTTCATTGCCAAAGAGTTGGGCATTTTTGCCATTTGTGTCCAGATATCGAAGAAAAGCTTCATATTTAATCTAAAAGGATCTTTATTTCTTTTAATCATCGGAACTTGGTGATTGGTTTTGAAAAAGATGATTTGGGCTTCACAGTTGTAACCCCTGTAAGAAAAACTAAGGGGTCTTCCATAAAGGGCAAGCAAAAACCAAATGTTGTGTGTCCTTTGGTACTTGATTTTTCTTTGTATTTAGGTAAGGATTTGGACCTAGCAATTGTGGGTACCATTATGGACTTGAGGGGATCCCCATTGAGGAAAAAAGTAAACCAAATGTTTTTCCTCTAGTTGAGATTGGTTCTCAGTAATGCTTTTGGATTCAATTGTGTTTCTCCTCTTGCTCTCTTCCATCCTGATGATGGATCATAGAGTGTGATCTGAAATGTTAATGCAAAAAAAGAGCTCAAAAACAATTGAATCCAGAAGCAATACTAAGCAACAATATTGATTATGGAAATCTAATATCATTAATTGAGAGTGAAAGAAACCTAAGATGACCCCATTGGGTCAAACATCACTTCGGAGCTCTTTGGAGAGATTTGGTTTCAAATCTCCTTGATTGTGGTTTTCGCTATCCCTTTGTTGTAGTTTTCTTGTTTGGTTTGTAGGGGCCTTTCTAGTCTTTAGGCGAGTTTCATTGTGGGTTCTAGTTCATGTTGTTGTAGCCTTTCTTGTTGTACAAGGTTTCGGGGTCCTTTCAAAACCCTCTCCAGTTCATAGCTTCAACCAAAAGTGTTTACCTTAGTGAAAAACAATAAAAGATATTCCACAATTTTTTCTCAATTCAAGATATCAATAATAACCATATTGAAGGTGTTTCTTTTACATCACAACTAAGGAACACACTAAAGATTGCCATTCTTAAAAAATAGAGTTTAGAGGTTTCCTTTGAAATGATGCATGTTTATGAGAGTCTTAAGGAAGTTAGACAGCTGCCCCAACATAAGATTGTTAATTCCTTTCCACGATATCCATACATATTCAAGGGCTACTTTTTTGTATTCCATTTGTCTATACTTAGTCACCCATAGTTAATTAAATCCAATGAAATATGAATTGTGCATGCAACAAGTTGTGTGGCCCAAGAATTAGAATTTTAATTTTCAACTATAAGTGTCATTAATGCCTAGAGATACTACTATTGGGAAATAATTTGTATTAATACAAATACATGGACTCATGTTAATGGGCTAATAGGGAATAATATAAGTGTTGTAAAGATATACAATTACCTTCAGTGTTTGGGGTGAAGTTAAATTCTGATGGGGCTACTAAAGGCAACTTGGGTGTTGCAGGGGCAAGATATTTGCTTAGGGATTCATATGGAGCCTTTG
>VDFB02371208.1:0-12063 GCA_007258455.2 Sequoia sempervirens
AACCAATTGTTTAGAAGCCAAAAACCTTTATGCTTTTTGATGCAGGAATGGTCGTTCTGAAGCTGCCCCATGTTTTACTATTCAATTGTCAAAACAAGAAAATCCTTAGGATCTTTGGATCTTTAAGATTTGAGATTTGGTGGTCCCAAGAAGTGTGTGTCATGGAGGGGAGCCAATGTCTCCAAATCTCTATTTGTTCACATTTTCTTAGTGTTTGGAGAAATCCAAGTGGGGATTCAGCAAGTAGTGTCTTCTTAACCTAAAGTTTTAAATGCTTATGAGTCAATTTAATACTTTGCTTGATTCCAAAATAGTGCAAACAAACATTCACTATCTTCTCCAAAATTTCAAACCCTTTGGTCTAAATATGGATACCCTTTGAAATATCCTTGATATTAATGCTTGTCCTAAGGATTTCTATCCTTAGAGATTTCTAAATATCATGACTTACATCTCAATCCATATTTTCCAAAGTTAACATAAGCAACTATGCCTTGAACTTCATCCTTTTCACAAAATGGACCTTGTGAAATTTATGATTTTTTTGACATAGACATTTAGTTTGAACTTAATCAAGACAAGTTTTTTTGGTAAAATAAATTCACTTAAGAAATATAACTTGACAGAATTGAACCCCACATGACCATTTGGCACCCGATCGCTCTAATTGAACAACCTAACCTTACGCCTACTATCATACAAGGAAAACATTGCAAAAACATAGAGTCCAAAATCATTGAGTTCTATTGTCAAAACCATTGAGTTATATTATCCAAAATCATTAAGTTTCACTTTACCAAAATCATTGGTTCCTATTTCCAAAAACATTTGAGTTCTATTTTACCAAAATCATTGAGTCCTTGGGGTTTTATCACTTTAGAGGTATAACATGTTTCTCACTACCTTGGTATTGGAAAATAAAAGTTCATTCTAGGTCAACATTGGGTCAAACATTTCATCCATCCTTCATCATATTTCATCCTTCACTTCACCAAACTTTGTAAACTTTTGAACACACCAACACTTTGGACTTAGACATCAATCAACCCAAACCCTAACTTGGATACTTTGTGTGTGAAATGGATCCTTTTCCATGTAGTTAGCTAAGTTGGTTATCACATTTTATGAATAATTTTATCTTAAAGGTCACAAGTCTACCTTAGATATTCACAAGTTCATTAACATCCTTTATCCATGGCATAAAAACATCAAACCTTTAATTCTAAAGTGTTTTCCAAAAGTTTAGAAAGTTCATCCCCCTTATCATTCACCCCTTTTATCATTGACTCAGATCATTGATCCAAAATACCTTAGAGGTTAACTTTTGCAACAAGGTCAAAACACAAGAAAAACATGGAATATAAACTTTATTCATCCATGATGAGTGGTCTAAATCAACCAAACTATCAAAACCTTACAATACGAATTGATTATCAAAACTTGTATTTCTACAATCCACACATAGGATCACTATATCCTACAAACCTCAATGCTACAACAAATGTGAGTATTCCCTATCTAAATTTTGGAACACCTTTCCCTATGGTAGATTTAAATAAAATTAAAAACCTACAAATCCATCATCTAAATGATCAATACATGATTCTTCAACAAAACAATATTGTCCCATCAAATCAATACATGCTAAATGTGACTATACCAAATACGAACTTACTAAACATGAACATATCAAATCCACACTTGATGAACTATGGGATAGATATGTTTGCAAATCACATCAATTTTGCTCAAAATCCAAACAATATGTTGACAACTCAATGTATTGATCCAAATCAAGGTAACACCATGAAAAATCAAGGTTACCTAAATCAAAGAAATGTGATTTCCAACCACAACAAGGTTCAATGCCAACCTGTAATGTAAAATCTAAACATCATCCCATATCAAAACATTGTCCAAAATCAATTTGTACATGATCCCATACAAATACCACAAGTGTATATTCCAAATATGCTTGACCAACAACCAAATCAACTACACCAAGGGTATCAAAATCAAAATCAAGATCAAATTATGTAAAATAAAATTGTTATACTTAGAAAATTCATTGATTCATATCACCAAGACATCTCCACTCCAAAATTGACACAATCCCACATTGGTTAAACCATGTCATCAAAACATTGAGTTGTGTTTGCAACCACATAAAGAAAAACATCTTCAATATCAAGAAGTTGGATATAAAAATCAACAATCTCAACAACAAGATCAATTACCACATCTCCAAGATCAATCGCAAATAGATCAATCTCAACAAGCACAAATCTCACAAGATGACAAACATTAATACACTCCTTTAGGAGATCCAATTGAATCAACACTAAAAATGCTAGTCCATGCTAAACTTATCAAACTTCCAGAATCATTAAATGGGGGTGAACCTAGCATCAAGTTCCCATGGGATGATGATAATACATATTGTGAATACCATAGCACAAAATTTCATAACACGTTAGATAGTATCAAACTCAAAGATCTCATCCAAGACCTTCTTGATCAAGAAAAAATAATTGTTGAAGAAAATGATCAAGATTCAACCATTAATGATGGCGATGATAATCTTTCCAACACAATTGTTGAAAACAATGATCAATATCTATCCATCAATGAGCACTTTGAAGATGTTCTACCACATCCAACTATGAAAACAACATACATCAAGAGTCATTTTTTAATCATGATCAAGACCCATCAATAATATCCAACAACGATCCATTTCAAGAAGCATTAGCATCATTTGATCCTATGATTGAAAACATTAACAATATCCCCAGCACCATGTTTAAGGAAAAAATTCAAGAGTCATCTACCAATGATTGTGTTGAAAATTTCTCTACATCACCTAACAAGTTAGTGGAAATATCTCAATAATTTATTCCAAAGAATGATCAACATATTTCACCAAAGTCTAGCAATGGTCCTTTCCAATACATATTGACATCCTTTGACCTCATGGTTGCAGATATTGAAGGAATCCTCAACTCAACACTTGATCAAAATCCACTCAAATATCAAGATGATATTGAGCCACTTCCCATGCCTAATGAAGACATTCAAGAACCCTTTGAAAAAAATCCATCCTTTGAAATTGACCCATGTCAAGAACTTGATCCAAAGCATGTCAAAAGCAATTCCAAAATTAATCAAGATCAAGAATCTATATCTCTAAGATACTACCATGATCCAATGGGTATTCTCCAATCCATACAAAATGTCACAAATAATGATCATATCCATATATCACATACGCGTCCATCTACCCATGAGATGCTTACTCTTAATGGACATATAGGTGATCTTCATCTAAAAAAAGAGTCTCCTACTCTTGATATCATTACCAAGGAACAATAGTCTCCTACTCTTAATATCTTTACACATAATCAAGGCATAGAAGAATCCATAGACATATCAAAAATCAATCATGAACAAGACCTCTACATGGATGGTGAATTAGAAACATCCTTTGAAGAGAAATAAAAAATGGATCATAAGGAAAACTCCTATATGGATTGTAAAGCATCAAGACCTTTTGAAGAAACATCAAAATCAGACACATCCTCCATACCGATTGAAGAAAGTGAGTATGAAGATGTCAAGTATTATCAAGAATCAAAAAATATAAAGCATCTTGAACAACAAGGAAATGGTTTGTAAGTAGTAGAATCAAAGCATGTTAGTAATACTCCCATAATATTGGGGGTAACTTTATCTAGTGTAAACACCAACATGGGGAGTACGAAGATTCCTTTTGATGAAATGGCTACCAACACTCCAACCATTCATATCATGAATCATCATCCATGCATATTTCCACCCACTAAATGGGACCAACCACAAGAAAGAAGTCTCTCAAAGAAAAGAGAAAAATATTGAAGCAAAAGAATCGACAAAGAAAAATGGACAAGAAAAAATTGAATGGATGCCAAAGCAAAATAAAAAAAATCATCCCTATCAAACTCCATTAGTCAAATAAAATATGGGGAAAAGTCAAAAATTGAAGTTCATCCATCAAAAGTGTTTGTCAATACAAAAGAAAGATTCAAGAGTGATCTACAAATTATATGAAGAAATTGGTCCCAATCGAATCTCCATATCCACCCATCATTGCTCATCATCCCAAGTTTGGAGAATCAAAGATTCCAAACTGTCAACCACTCCATTTGCATCTCGTATCCCTCAACGCATTCCACCATCCACTTCAACATCCATGATATCCAACTCTCGTATTGACTGTGTGTTGGTAGAAACTCTTTATCATAAGGACTCTAAGGGCACTCTATCGCGATGTGTGCATCTAAATAAGGTTAACTCTAGTATCAATTAAGAAGATGAAAAGATGCAGGGGTTACATTCAAGTGCTTGTATCTTAGCAAAACAACTCCTCCAAGTAGGATATTGTTGGCACATCATGACAACACATCTATATCAACACTAGTAGCATCTACATCAACACCACCAGGTGGTTCAACATGAGCATAAAATTTAAAAAATAAAAAAAGTCAAGAAAATAGTCAAGAGAAAAATCATCCTCTAGTGAAAACCACTTTGATGGTGCTTTGGACAAGTGGAAGCATCTCATCCCATCCATAATAAATCCCACCTTCCATCCATCTTATCCATAATAAATCTAGGAACCCTTCATTATCCAATCCATTTTCATCACATCTAATTCATCTTGATCTTGGCAAAGGTTTGGTATGTACTTCATACTTGCTTATGGTAAACATCTTGACATGGGTCACTATCATTGATCCTATCCTAACCAACATTATTTGAGCCATGAAGCATTGTCTAAAGAGGCATACTCTATCCAAACATGTTATCCAATCACAAGATAATCATTGGTATCCTACGCATACCTATCCATCAATCCATTCATTTATCCATGCATCCACCCATGGCATTCCATACATTACTAGACACTAGGGATAGATACTTACATCTTGCTTCGGGATTAAATCTTGAGCTATATCTTATAACTCATGTTATGATCTACACATTTTCTAACACAAAATCAAATTGGTCAAATCATTTGAAGAAAAAATCCAAATCACTAGCCCATGGTACATTTTGTCAAGAAGATGTTCCTTATCAAGCTTTATCTTTTATCCAAAATCAATCCAAACAATCCATTTCAATTGAATCTACCTTGCACTTCAACATCGCATCAACTCATTCCAAAAAACTTTGTTCCAAACCAAGCTTCAAAATCTTGATCAATCTTATCCAATCAATCCATCATCATATCGAGATATCCTTCCCAATCCTTATGTTTCTTAACACTATCCTTGCATTGTTGTGTATCCTCAATAATGTTATCACCATCAATCCATCAATCAGATCAATCATCATCAATCAGATCAATCAATCTTAGCTTGGTTTTCAACAAAATCCCAAAACAGATCTCTGAAATAATCACATATCCATACACTCATCAAGATCGTGTGAAAAATCCAAAAACACTTGCAAAATCAGAAAATCCAAAAACATCCAAATCCTATATAGCTAAAATCCAAAAACGTTTAGAAAATTGTAAAGGAAAAATCCAAAACATATCAAAAACCCTAAAAAGGTCAAATATCAAAAATCCAAAAATGATACCCATGTCGAACAACATTGTCTTTGAGCTTGAATGTAGGCAAGGCCATCATTGGTGTGCCCCCGAGACACCCTAGGTTAGTCCTTTAGGATTTTGTCATAATAAAATGGCATTCCATCAATTGCTAAATATCTTCACATCTAATAAGTCAAGTCAGTCAAATTCTGAGTCTCTAAGATTAAATGTAGGCAAGGCCATCATTGATGTGCCCCCAAGATAGCCTAGGTCAATCCTTTAGGATTTTGTCATAATAAATGACATTCCGTCAACTATTCATATCTCATTGTTAATAAGTTGAGTCAATCAAACTATGTGGTCTATGTGTGTATAATGTAGGCAAGGATAATCTTTGATTAGACCTCGAGGCCCCTAGGATAGGTATTTTAGGTTAGGTTCTTGGTCAACACTCATAAAACCCATAAACATTCAAATATTAGAAAACCTTAAACATTTGTAAAATCTCAGAAAACAAAAAAATATTGGAAAACTTGGAAAATCCTAAACAACCTCAAATAACTGAAAAAACATAAACATTCACATAAACTTTCAAAAAGACCAAAAACAACCTCAAAAAAAATTTAAAATACCAAAAACATTGAAATATTCTAAAATACAAAGCCATCCATCCCATCTCACTTTCACTCGCAATAAACCTCCATCCATAATAAATCGAGTCTCACCTTCAACCTTTGGAAAAACAAATAGAAAACAAGTATCACAATACATAAAGTGAGAACCTAAGTAAGTGTTAAAATCTAAAGTCTAGATCATAGGTGAACAAATCAGTGAAGTTTGTATCAACAGCTTATCAAACACCTCATCCTAATCAAACCATTTGATCAACATGTCCTAGAATGTATCCTTCCTATAATGGACATCAATATCATAAATCACCTTAGCTAAAATTAAAATGGAAAGAGATATAGATAACACTAACTATTTTTCTTTGATCTTTTCTTATGATTTATCTTAATGACCCATTTCGAGGAGCTCTTGATGATGTCTATCACAATGATTTAGAGAGAAAGGAATGGGGCATCGATTAAAATATTTCATTTGTTGTGCTTGTGGGTATTCTTGTAAAATAATATTGGCACATACTTTATTAGTTGTGTGTAGTGAATTTTTTTGGAGTAAATTGTTGACTATTGTGTATGCTTTGGTCTAATGTATTCTAAGCTTCTAACTTACATTCCAACGAGGTTTTTGTATGTCAAGGTGTGAACAAGAACTATCTTATTTGTTTGTAGAGTCAAAGTCCATTACACTAGATACAAGGCCATCCTGGTTATCAATACCTTGATGCATCGTGTCTATGTGTTATATCAAACAATAAGGAATGGCAGAAAATCCCAATCCCAAGATATGAGTGAATCATCATCATGCATTTCTCATCACCATCTCTAATAAAGTCTCGATGGATCATATGGATCATAGACTTGTTGGAACTTTTGAAGCAATCATCAAAATCAATGGTCAAATCATCTTATTTATTCTATCTTCTTTCCATGCTAACCTGGTATCATGATAGTCAAGAAAAAAATATATCATCACTACATTTATCCTGCATCCACAAATCATCAACATGCATACATCTTGCATAAATCACAACATATCATAATATGAAGAACACATATCAATTGAATTATCATTTAAGTTGTGAAGGACAATATAGATTTATTATTCTAAGCATCTTAAATTGTTGCATACATATCGTAAGCATACATCACATAATTATATCACAAGCTTGAACATCTGCATTATCAATACATACATCCATATGCATACATCATCATCTCATAAATTGCATAGAAAAATACACAAAAATAAATGCATCCATACATTCATAAGCATGAAATAAAAAGAACAAATCACATCCTATTAATTTGTCTCATATATATATCAAAAAATGACCATCATGGTACAATATCTAAATCAGTGTATGTATATCGATCAAAAGTACAATATCCACAAGTCTATCAAAAAGAATCCCATTAATGTATGTATAAAGAATCAGGAAATAATCAAAAAAGTTTATGTACAAACGATCTATCCTTGATGGTTGCTTCCCTCACCAAGTTGTCTCTCTGGCTGATCCTCAGCTCAAGGATGTGTCCCACTCCTCTACAAGTAATCTAGTTGTTTAAGCATTGTGGGGACATCCCAATGGTAGTGCATATGATAATACGCTGCCTCAATCACAACCTCTCTATACTAACGGGAAGACACTGTGTACCCCTAAGTTGCAGCTGTCATAGTCTCTAGCTGTTGATGCCACCCGACCTCCTATGCTAACTACATGTCAGTAGTCTTTCTGAGCTAACGCTCCTAGTCCCTCTCGGTTGTCAAGGACTGAACCTACTACCTATCCTAGTCTCTCTTAGTAGTAATAACTAAAATATGTTGTCTGGCCTAATCCCTCTCACCTATAATCACCTGTATCTATTGTTGCAGCTATTGAATCTATGCATCACAGGGATCTGGCCCTAACGATGGCAATTGTGGAAGTTGTTGTTGTATCAGTGGCTACTGCAAATGCTATTGATGCACTGGGGGTGCACCCAAGACTTGTCCATCCTACTGATGTTGGCCATCCTGGCCATCTTGTCTTCTACCCTAACCTATGCCATGCCCGTCATCTAGTTTCCCTCTACCTTTACCTACACCCCTCCCTCTTAGTCTCCCTCATGGGGGTGCACTCACTAGATTTTGTCAATTGATGAGGGGGTTGAACCATGCATCATATGCAGGTGTCATCTAAGCATCTGCATGTCCCTAATCATAGACCCATGGCCTAGCAACCAACTGATGAAAGCCTTCTACAACCTTGTGGGTTGGGATCGTGTGATCCCATGTTGTCTCCCAGGATAACCTGGAAAAGATGGAAATGTATGCATCATCAAGCCTATCCTACCTCTCGCCAAGCTAACTGGTGACCCTATCTAGTAGGTATCTCTCAATGATTGTGTGCTCTTGACCCTACATGTATTAGGTCTACTAAGCGAAGAATAATTGTTGCACATCACTATACCAAGCTAGCATCTAAAGCCAAGGCTGCCATCTAAATATTGTCATATCATCAATCACTTTATGCCAATAGGGAATACCAAGCTACCCTGTGTGTTGTAAAGTGATGGGACATTTGTATCTCTAGACAATAGGATCATCTCAGGGCTCTAAATCTATCATCTGAATAATTGGTCGAAGCACAGCAATGTGCTCCCAGGCCCAAATTTGAAGTAGAGTAAATCCTGTGTTGATTGCCCTACCATTGTAGTATACAAAATCATGCATATCATGGTAGAGGGAGGCCAGCATCCCTAGCCCCCATGCATACTGAGTCCTCCAAAACAACATCTTGTGCCAAGCTAGACCCCATCCCGTATTGAATCTTGTTCTCCATTGATCTAGAGCAACCAAGCTAGAGATAATCATCACAATGATCAGTCTGAAAGTCGACACCCAACCTCTATACATCTTGACATCAATCTGGGAGATAACCAAAACAATGTCCTCCTAGTCAAGCACCACATGGCAGGCATCATAGTCGACATCAACATTGTATATCACACACTCACCATGTATCAACAAATGCAATATCGGCCATACATCCTCCAGCATCACTGTTTCCTTGCTAGTAGGTAGGTGGAACAATGAGGTCTTGTTGTACAATCATTCACACAATGTTGTCATCATCGACAAATGTGTCTGAACAACAAGAATGTACACAACGTACCATAGACCAATCTCTCCCAAGTGCTCCTATTGCAACTTAGACAAATCACCAAGTCTGGATAAAATAATCGGTCAATGCTCACGAGACATAAAAGGTGGGATAACCTCCTGCACCCACGAAGTGCAAGATGTCAAAGTTTGAAAATTGGCTAAGTTTGGAGTTTTTATCCCTCAAAATGACAATAGTGTCTCTATTTAAGATAGCATTGCTATAATTCAAATTTTGAACAACAATGTCCAAAGCATTTAAATTGCAAATAGTGACATGCATCGCTAAACACATATTTGTCGCTAATTTAACTTTGGAAAACCCTAACCCTAATTTTCAAATCACAAGTTGTGTAACTATTTACATATGCATCGCTATTTAGAATCTAAAACCCTAATTCTAAATTGTGAACTTTGTCATAATTTACATATGTGTCGCTATAAATCAAAATAGTGTCGCCAATTCTAAAAATAGCATCAGCGTATGGTGATGCTAAAATTCAAAATTTAAAAATACATTTGTAGACGTAGAAAATATACAAATTGATATCACACACTGCGATCGTCTGCTAACATTGGCTAAATACAAATTGTCCTGCATTAAACCATTTGATAGAATGGCCTTGATTAAAGTTTTCATAGTTCCCCTTTTAATTAAATAAATCCCTCAATTTTATTAAATCATTGTCTCTGTGTAATTAGCTAGGTCATTTCATCTTCCTATCTTTATTTAATTAAATAGTCCATATTATTTGATTAAATTTCTAAGGATTCATCTAATTAGAATTAAAATAGAATTAAACATTTATCTAATTTAATCTAACATCACCCTTTGGTTAAATAAATCCAAAATATTTATTTAACTAGAGATGTATCATTTTTCTTTTTGATTTATTTCAATCCTAAAATCTAAATCAAATAGTCAAATCAACTAAATCTCCCCTTAAATTAATCAAATCCCGATTAATTTAATCCTAATCACTCAAATCCTCTAGATTTTGCAACTTGCACATGAAAATCAATTTAATTGATCTTTATAAATCATCTATTTTCATTCAAAAAAGGCATCCAAGTGAGAATATTCTTCAAATTTGAAATCTCCCCCCAAATAGACATGTCCATCCAACAAGGAATTTAAAGCTCTTACATTGTCTGTTACATGTCTCCCACTTGGAATTTAACTCATCTTTCATCTCCCCTAAACAATTCATCTCATCAAATTCAAATTTCAAACTTGCACATGGATCAAAATGTGCTCAACCTTCATCCTATCAAATGTTGACAAGTTGCACCTTTCCATTGGTTGAATGTTAGTCCCACATTGCTTCATTTTTGGCATTCATCCATCTTAGCGTTCTATAAATGAAGAGCTCCTCCCCTCATTTGATCATCCACCAATTGAGTAAACTTACTATACTCAAATTTAGAGCAATCTTCATCCATACTTTTGAATCCATAGCTAGGTTATGCAGATTTTGGTCTTGAAGCACTCACCATCCTTCATCAAAGTGGATCATTCATCAACATTCATCAAGCTTGCATGATTGGAGTTGGGAAAGGGCCAATTTTCACATCAAATTGGCACCAATTCCCCCATGGGATCAAGAGTTTTCATTGTCTACAATAGGATTTAGCTTGCTTTATTGCTCTTTCATTTCATTCTTGTCTCATTTCCTATTTTAAACTTTGTAAATGGATTCCATGGGGAATCCTTATTCTTGCTTGCATTTGATTTCCTAATGTATTCATTTGTTGTGTTTTGTAGGTATTAGGAAAAGGGTTCTGCATTTTGGCGCTAGAAGGAGGGCAATCTCACATTTCAATCACGTTTTTTTTGTCAAAACTATGCATTTTTATTTGTTTACAGGAAACAGTGCTGCTCACAGTCCAACAGGGCTATATAGCACCGTTGGAAACATACTGTAACACTAAAAACTTCAAACAGTGCTGCTGACAGTCCAACGAGGCCATATGACGTTGCTAACAATCCAACGGGGCCATATAGTGCCGCTCACAGTCAAGCGGGGCTATACAGAACCGCTCCGAAATCAAACTGCACCGTTGGAATCAAACAACACCACTCAAAAGTCAAACTGCGCTGCTGGAGTGTCCAACGTCACCATATAGCACCGCTAGAAAATCAAACAAAGCCGCCATCACAAACAGAACCGCTTGGATTTCTTTCTTTTTCATGCAAATTTAAAATGGCCATATCTTGGTCATTTTTTAGTCTTTTTCGAAGATTTTTTTGTTTAAATGGGGTAGAAATTCATAAACTATCCAATGGTGTAGGTTATTATTAACTTTGGTATAGTTTAAATTTTCAAATTTTCACTTAATGTCAAATCACAATGAAACTTGGTCTAAATTTTAGGGTTTTTATGCTTAATCATTTATCTAACCTTCATATCTTTTTGCTCCTTGATGTCATATAAAATTTTGATCTTGTATTGTAGGTTTTAAATGATCATGGAGCATGGAAGTCAAAGAAAAAGCATTATCACATCATTGTAACAAGTGTTTTTAAACACTAAAGTGTTTGTTTAACACTTTTTGAGGATTCATTATTCTTCTTAAGGAAAAGTTGTCATCCTTTTCATGCTTAGGATCTAATAAATTCATTTGGGCTTTAAAAAGAACTTTTGAATTCTTGTTGCAAAGGGTTTAAAATGAACATTAGGACTGCAACTTACTAGAGTTTTTTTTTTTGGTTAACAATT
>VDFB02371209.1:0-23941 GCA_007258455.2 Sequoia sempervirens
TATAATCCACTACGAGGATAAGCTTATTGTCTAGGTATATGAATGAGATAACATGTATGTACAAGTCATTAGCAACTATGACCCAAGTGTTTTCATGTAATTTTCTCAAGTGGTTGTTAGTTAGTGTCTAATTTGAGGTGAGAGATGCATAAATAGGTATGTAGGCTACAAATGACATGTTTTTCTTAAGAGATGCCATGTGTATTAGGTGGGTTTGAGATGTTGATTTGACAACTATTTATGATGTTCAGTATTGTTTTGTGATGTTGAGTCTACATGTTTTCTTTCTTTACGAATACATAGATATTTATTGTTTTAAAATATATATTATTAAGCTTATTTAGGTTAATTAGACATAATTATTATAAGAGCATGTCATAATCTATTAGTTACATGTGCCACTTCACCCACATTGGGTAGTTGATTCTCACATCCTCTTTTGGATTTATTAGTCACCTCTCATAACCATTTGTTTTTTTTAATCTAATTAAGTGCAACCATGTATTTTGGTATTTACTAAGTATGTAAAACTCCTACCTATTTTGGGCAATTGAAGTTATTACTCCATTAGGATGTGTGACTATTTTTCTATATATATACAAGACCCGCCTTTCATATTTACTAATTAGATGGAGTAATGTGTGCATTATCTAAATTATTTAATTTTGGCTCATAAATTCGTTTTGAAGATAGTCCCTTTGTTCTATTATTTTGATCTTCAATCATTTATTGATTGGAGTGTGTGTGATCTACAACCAACAATAGATCTTGGTTCAAATTTTCATTTCTCACATGGATAATAGTGCTAGCCTAAAAAAATCAACCTCTTCTCGATCATAAACTCAAAAATTGATAAATTTCATATGGAAATGGGGATTCTTGGGGATTCTTGGGCCTTCTAGATGCAATGGCACACTTAGATTTTACCTGTCATGCCTAAAAATCATGTCACCTATATAACTCAAGAAAATCTGCCACATAAATACTCAAATGAAGCTCCACTTCTTGATATTTGATTTGAGTAAAATGAAAGAAAGACATGACTTTCTCGAGCCTTTAGATTCAATGAAACAACTTAAAATGCTATCAAGATTACCAAAATGTTATATACACACAAAATCACTAAAGTTCATGAATAATAATTAGATGCTTAATTTTCTTTTAAATTGTTATGGTTCTCTATATCATTCAAGGATGCAAGAGAAAAGCATATTGTATTTTTTTAAATATAAATACAAGAATTAGCCTTAAAAGTTCAAACAATAGGATAATATAATGAATTATACCATATAATCTAATACCATATTAGATTATATGAGACAAGAGAATCTAAACCAATATCTATTGTTGGTTGTAGATCACATACATTTCAGTTGATAGACAATCAAAGATCAAAATCAAGAGAATATCCTAAAAAGATAATTCACAAGACAAAAATACAAAATAATTCTATAAATTTAAGATAAATGTAACATGATTGGTGCAATGTTTATTGGCACTTTATTGAACAATAAAATGTGATTGGGGTGCAATGACACTAGTCAAATCTTGGTGGTCCTAGTAACATTTTTTGTGCTCTTTGGTGTCTGATGGAGCCATGGGCCTTTTTAAAATTGATTTGGTGACCATGTGAATAGGATTCTTGCTATTAATTGATTGTATGCAATATTTGTGATGCTAGGCTTGAGGAAAATTATAATTGGAGTAAATTGTCATTTCTTTCTTGCAAGTGTTTATTTTGTGAAAATGGTATTTGCAATATTTCCTCTTCCTCATTCTTTGTTCCATGCCAAATTTATGATGTGAGCTTAACTATTGTATTTATTTTGTTAAACTAGGCATAGTATGAATAGAGTTGAAATATGGTACAAAATGCATATATCAAGCACTATTTCTTGTAGGCATGTGAATTAAATATAATGGCTTATATGAATGTGGAAGTTTTTTTTCCCATTCTCTTAATTACCAAATTCTAATCCAAAAAGGATTTCCTTATATATGCAAGTACTTATTTTCTTTCTAATATTATGTGTTGATGTAAATAATGCTTGATTAAGATAATATGATTTTTCATATTTTCTCTACATCAAAAATAAATTTCTAAGTGATATAATTATTTTTGAAGGGTATAATTAGGGGTTGGCTAATTTAGGGCTAGTCTTTATAAAGGTGCATGTGTCTCCATTAATCAAGATTATTTTAGGACATCAATTCTTGTAGTTTAAACTTAGTTTTTTTATGCTTTCATATGTTGCAAGTCAAGGGAAGGAACTAAATGCAATAGCCTCTTCATGGTTCAAGTGTTTCTATAGTTGTTTGAACCTTTTTAAGGGATAGATATACTATATATATTCTTGAAGCTACATTTTCAAGCCTAGTCATGTATTGATTAGTTACTTATTTCAAAATCTATTTGAAACAAGTCTTGTCAATGCATTGCATTGGATTTTCTTGTATAGATTTACGAAATGTGCTTGCTCATGTATGTTCCTAATCTATGCAGGGATACATATTGAATATTATATAAAAACACATGTGGTATTTATGTGTATGTCTAGTTCTTGTTTTTGTATTGTTGATACATATATAATGAATTTTATGTTTGACTTAGATGTCCATGTGATCAAACAATTGGTTCTTAGCAATTTATCCTTCCACCACACCATTTAAAACCTAAAATACATCTTTAATTTTAATTTTAATTTTAGTTTATTTCTTGCATACTTGTATGATTTAGTTTTATAAATCTTATTAAATAGTTATAGAGCTAAAAATAAAATATATGTCAAGAGAATCATGCTAGGAGGATCTATAAGCTACACATGTGTATGACTAGTTAAGAAGATTCTAATGAAATGGTTTGAGTTTACTATAAAAAAATTTATTGGTCATTGACAAATAAATTATTACATTTCAATGACTTTATAAAGCCTTTCAACTTTTCAACTCCCCAAACAATCTAGGAAATGACTCAAAACTAACATTACTAACACCAAAGTTTAATTATTTATAAATTAACACTAACATGATTTATTATTTATTATCTCAAACTATGAAATACACTAATTTCTAACATTCCCCCTTAGTGTTAACATGGGGAAAAACCACACAAACATGTATACAAAGGAATATTTAGAACAATTATTATTCATAATTCATTACTTGATGGGCAAAGTATTTGTCACTAAAGTATATTCTTTCTCTTTAATTATCATAGTTGTGTCCTAAAAAACTCATTGAGTAGGTCTTGTACTCTCTACTTGATATTCAATAGGACATGTTGTAGGGCCTCTCTAATGTTTGATAAACTTGGTGCTACATGTAGACACACAATTCAGAGGATGGATTCCTAACTAAATAGTTCATCTTCTACATGAGAGGCTTCATTTAATTATCAACCAAGGGCTCATAAGCTTTTGATAGTGTTGGCACTATATGTGCATTCATGGATTCAAATGCCCTATATCAATGAGTATAGGTGATTACACATGTACAAAAAATTGTAAAAGCTAGAAAAGGAAATGAAACACTAACTTTTAAAACATGGGAAATAAACATAATTTGTTACTTGTGCTACAAGTGCTTATCACTTAAGATTGTGAATGCTAACTACTAAATCTAAATTTTGTAACTAATTACTCCCAAAGTATGAAATAAATATTAAGGTACAAAATCCAATTTAATTACATAATAATATATATGAATTACAGATGCATGCAATGAGAACCTATCTTAACTAATTTCAACAATGCATGAACTAATCTAATAATAGGAAAATAGAGTGGATAGCAGTACCTCAAGTGGCCCTTTCTTGAGTTGTTGATTCCACAGAAGATGTCAAACACTTACTACTTAATCAACAATTCATGACATTGAGTTAACTCTTTTATTGCATAGAAAATTTGAACTCTTACAATCTGACACAAATCTACTAAATATTTCTCATTAACTAATACATATCTATTATTCAACTCATAATGGAAAAACAACTACTAGCAACGATCAACTATCAACTGGTAACTAGCAAAAACTAACTAGATAACTAGATTTAATCCTCATAATAGATCCCATTATATAGGGTTTGTGAGGAGTCTTGTTCATTCTAGGACTGAAAACCAAACCATGATGTATCCATCCACTCCCCCTCAAAGATAGGGAGAGGACTTAGTATTGTAACAAAAAACCATAATTGAAAAGTAGAAGAAGAGAAACCAAATTGGAACTCTACCCCAATGGTTAACCACCATAACATAGACACATTTCATGGGGAATGTCAAATCATGGGTTAGTCCTATTAAGAACAAACTTCTTTTTCTTCCAGTCATCTTATTTGGTGGATAGGAATGTGCTTGTGGTGAATCATGATTGACCATTCAATGGCCACCTTCATTCTTCTCTAAAATCGTTGCACTTCAACCATTTTGAATTCTCCCCTACAACTGTCTGCAGTCCTTATGTTGTGGGCTAGAAATCTAGTTGTTGTGGTTATGGTTCTTCTAGCTAGAAGAAGTTAGTTTCATCCATAAGGAATACACATCATTAACAATCATAATTTAAGCATAAAATCATACTAAATTTTATAAACATTCATACATTCACACATACAAATGTCAACATATCATATGGGTGAAATCACAATACCATGTCTCAATTTTTGGTAAAGATGGACATTTATATCAAGTTTTTTAATTGAATCTTCATCTTTTGAGACCTATAGTAGATAAACCGTTAAGAATTTGAAGATGATGCGAACTAGTTGTTAGAATTTTGGAGATGTTGGAAGCTTGAGTTGTTTGTATGTTACTTGGGTGTTTTCATTGATATCAACCCATTATATGAAGATAATGCTGGAATGTTGTTAATCTTGATGATGTTCTTGGAATTTTTGTATTGATGTCAACACAATGTTGTCGTTGTTGTCATTGATGTCTTACTTTAGTATAGTTGTAGAGGTTATTGGTCTGACTTGTGTTGGGGGAGATTGTTGATATTGGAGATTGTTGGATATAATACAAGGTACTGTAGATGTTGTAGATGTGTTGCAGAGATGTTGGTAGTGTTGATAATGTAGTTGGTTCACTTGGTTTCTAAGTACTTTTGAGAAAATTTGAATAAAAGAGAGTTCAGTGTGATAGAGGTGTGTTCAGTGTTTTGCTCTACATTTATTCATGGTTGAAGATTTTCTTATGAGGTTTGGATGTGATGATCAGAGTTTTTCAAAGGTGTTATATCTAGATTTTTAGGTGTTGGATTGTACTACAGTGAAAGATGTGTTTGACAATATGTTTTTCTAGTGAAACAGGGTGTCTGGGAGAAATGACATTGCTCCACATTTCTTTGTAGTGAAATTTTTGATGTTACAGATCTAGGAACATACTTATACTATTACTCGTGCTATAGGTACTCATCACTTAAGATTGTGACTACTAACTACTAAATATGAACTGTAACTAATTACTCCCAAATTATGAAATAAACATTAAGCTACAAAATCCAATTTAATTACATAATCATATATATGAATTACAGATGCATGTAACGAGAAACTATCTTAACTAATTTCAACACTGCATGAACTAATCTAATAACATAAAAATAGAGTGGATAGAAGTACCTCAAATGGCCCTTGCTTGAGTTGTTGCTTCCATAAAAGATTTCAAACACTTACTACTTAATCAACAATTAATGGCATTGAATTAACTCTTTTATTGCATAGAAAATCTGGACTCCTACAATTTGACAAGAATCTACTAAATATTTCTCATTCAGCAATACATATCTATTATTCAACTAATAATGGAAAAAAAATTACTAGCAATGATCAACTAACAATTGGTAACTAGCAAAAACTAACTAGATAACTAGATTTACTCCTCACAACAGATCCCACTATATAGGATCTGCGAGGATCTTATTCATTCTAGGACTGAAAATAAAACCATAATGTATTCGTCCACTCTCCCTCAAAGATAGGGAGAGGGCTTAGTCTTGTAACAAAAAATCATAATTAAAAAGTAGAAGAGAAACTAAATTGGAACTCTACCCTAATGGTTAACCACCATGATAGAGACATGTTTCATGGGGAATGTCAAGTCATGGGTTAGTCCTATTCAAAAAAACTTCTTTTTCTTCTAGTCATCTTATTTGGTGGATAGGAATGTGCTTGTGGTGACTCACGATTGACCATTCAACGATCACCTTCATTCTTCTCTGAAACTACTGCACTTCAACCATTCTAACTTCTCCCCTACAACTATCTACAAACCTTATGTTGCGGGCTAGAAATCTAGTTGTTTCGGGTTATAGTTCTTCTAGCTAGAAGAAGTTAGTTTCATCCCTAAGGTATACACATCATTAACAATCATAATTTAAGCATAGAATCATACTAAATTTTATGAGCATCCATACATTCACACATACAAATGTCAACATATCATATGGGTGAAATCACAATACCGTGTCTCACTTTTTAGCCAAGATGGACATTTATATCAACTTTTTAAATTGAATCTTCATCTTTTGAGACCTATAGTAGATAAACCTTTAAGAATTTGAAGATGATGCAAATTATTTGTTAGAAATTTGGAGATGTTGGAAGCTTGAGTTATTTGCATGTTACTTGGGTGTTGTCATTGATGTCAACCCATTGTATGAAGAGAATGTTGGAATGTTGCTGGTGTTAATGATGTGCTTGGAATTGTTGGTATTGATGTCAAAACAATGTTGTTGGTGTTTTCATTGATGTCTTCCTGAATAGTATAGTTGCAGAGGTTGTTGGTCTGACTCGTGTTGGGGGAGATTGTTGATATTTGAGATTGTTGGATATACAACAGAGTATTGTAGATGTTGTAGATGTATTGTAGAGATGTTGGTAGTATTGATAATGTAGTTGGTTCACCTGGTTTCTAAGTACTTTTGAGAAAGTTTGAATAAAAGAGAGTTCAATGTGATAGAGGTGTGTTCAGTGTTTTGCTTCACATTTATTCATGGTTGAATATTTGTTTATGAGGTTTGGACATGATGATTAGAGGTGTTCAAAGGTTTTATATCTAGAGTTTCAGGTGTTGGATCATACTATAGTAGAAGATGTGTTTGACAATATGTTTGTCTAGTGAAACATGGTGTCTGAGAGAAATGAGATTGCTCCACATTTCTTCGTAGTGAAAGTTCTGATGTTATAGATTTGGGAACATACTTATATTGTTTGTATTATCATCCCTTGAAGTTTCAAGTGTTGATGTGTTCCGTAGGGTTGTTTGGTAAGTTGGATGTATGTGCCAGTGTGTCTAGTTGCACAAAATGAAGATGTTGTTGAGTTTCAAGTGGTTGTAGTAGCTATGGAAAATATTTTGATGATGTAGAATATTTTGAGATGTTGAGTGTTGATGTATGGTCCACGAGATTTTTCAGACATGGAGAGGCATGTTTGGAGTCACTTGTTTGTGTTAGTCCAAGTTTGGCCAACCTAGCACTCTAGCACTGATTGTAGAGGATGTTTATTGTTTGAGGAAGTGTTAAGAAGTGTGTTGGTGTAGATTTGGGTCCTAGTTATGTAGTGGTGTGGTTTTCCTTCATTTCTTTCTATGGTGGAAGTGTTTGGTGCTGACCTATTTGATGTTGCACATTTGAGGTGCATGCATTTTCTTAAGGCTAACCTAATTGAGATTGATTTAGGTCACAAAGGGTATAAATGCAAGGTGAGTTGTTGGAGATGTTGTGTGCATCATGTGTGATGTGAAATATGTGAATTTGATCAAGTGTGAAGATCTGAGTTTGAGCTTTAATGTCTGTGACTTTCAAATGTAGTGAGAAGGTGTCTACATTTCAATCTATTTGATGAGTTGTTTGTGCTTCAATGGAACTGTACCTTTGACATATGAGAGATGCATTGTTAGCAGTTTAAAATTGTGGTGAGCCATCCCTTCTTCTATTCTTCTTTATTCTAGATAGCAAATCCTCTTGGCAATGAGCCTTTCTCTATTTTTGGGACAATGAGCCCTTAGCAGTGAGCCTTATTGTATTCGATGTTGCAATTCATATATTAGTGAGCTAATCCTCACCGTGGTTTTTTCCTTCTTGGGTTTTCCATGTAAATTGTGTGTTCTCTATGTGCTTGATGTGTTTGCATTACTAGTTTACATGTTTACATTTTGTTAATGCGTATTGAGGGTTTAATGATTATTAAGGCTTTGATAAGATCTTGAGGGATTGAATGTTTAAAGTACATACAATTGATTCACGCTCCTCTCAATTGTCATGTGCATCTAACAATTGGTATCAGAGTTGTGGTTCCTGGGAAGAAGCTTAACTGCTTGAGGAAAATCTAGATGGTGCACATGAAAGGTGTCAAAGCTCCTATGTTCAATGGAACAAATTATGCCTACTAAAAAGCTAGGATGGAATCCTTTTTGGTCTCCTTTAGATTTGGTGTTTTGAAGTTTGTTGATAAAGGTTATACTATGCCTACAAATGGTTTGAAAAGTGATGATGAGATCAAGGATTATGAAAAAAATGACAAAGAAAAGAATGCAATCCTTAGTGGTCTCCCTGATTCTAAACTTGGAAAGGTGTTAAGTCTAAAATCTACTCGGGAGGTCTAGACAAATCTAGAAAGAATTTATGAAGGAGATTAGAAGGTCAAACAAGAAAAGATTTAGAACTAAAAGACTAAATTTTAAACCCTAAGGATGTCTGAAGATGAAGAAATAAGTATCTACATGCTTAGAGTTGATGAATTTATCAATGCCATCAATGGTCTTGGTGGAAAGCTTGATGAAAGCTGGTGAAATCTGCAAATGGTTAAACCTTAAAACACACATTATCATGGTTAGTTTAAAACAAAGAAAATTATCAATATCCCTATGAAATAATGAAACATGTTAATCATGCAATAAAATGAAACAATGGAAACCAAACAAAGCATATAAAAAACATGATCCAACTTTATCTCATAGTGAATTGGTGCTATTATGGAAAATAGCCCTTTCCCAATCCTTGCTTAAGCTTCATGATGAAAATGTTATGAAGAATGATATGGAATGCTAAGATGATAAATGGACAAAATCAGTTCTCAGTTTAAGAGAATGACCTTGCATAAAGATTGTGAATCAAGTTGTGGAGGATTTGTTGATGAATGAAGCTCTCTATTTGTAGATTCTCAAATGCTAAGAGTGCTCATAAGAGAGAAATGTGGGATCAAAAACAAGCCAATGAAAAGAGGCCACTTGTCATCATGTCATAGGTTTAGGGATGTGCAAGATTTGGGAAATGTGCCCAAGAGGGGGAAATTTCAAATTTGAATTTGAGAGTTAATGCTTAGTTTGACCTTTGCAAGGGACATGTAAGAGCTCATAAATGACTTGTTGGATGTACATGTACACTTGTTTTTGAATTCAAACTTGAGGGAATATTCCTCAAAGATGCCATGTTGATGGAAAATGTTGGATTTAATAAATCAATAAATTGATTTATTTGTGCAAGTGGCAAAATCTAGAGAATGTGATGGGTAGTTAGGTTAGGTTAATCAGGATTAGGTTAGCTTAATGATGATTAGGATGCTTTGACCCATTTGAATTGATATTTGAATTTATTTAAATCAAAGAGGGATGGAATATGAATTTGGAGATTTAATTAAATAAAGTTTTGTTTATTTAATTAAAAGGTTGATGTGAGACTTTGATTTATTTAATAGTCCTGATTTAGTTGGTGAATGGTTTTGATGAGCTTGATTAATTTAATGTGTGGGTGAACGTAAACTAAGTGCATAATGATAATTTTGCATGTCTACATTTTTCCACTTTTTGAAGCAATGTACTTGTTGCATTGGTTCAAAGAATAAACTTGTTGCGATCAAAATTCAATTTTTTTTTATTTTTTCGGATGCCTTAGCGGAAAGAAGTACATTGGTACATTGCCCCCTTGAGATATTGAGCGAAAAGATTCAATTTGAGGGTCGATCTCACGATAAAGAGGTTCAAAATGGATGGTTATGGATGATGATGCAAATGAGATGGTTTTAAGATGCTTAGAACAACAAATCTATATTATCCTAAACAACTTAAATGATGATATGATGTGATGATGGATGAAATGGATGATGTGATATGCTATGATTATGCAATGGATGATTTATGCAAATATATGATTTTATGAGATGCTTAGACTAACAGATCTATATTATGATGATGATTATGCAATGCATGTGAAATGATAGGTGTTTCCTATTATGTATGATATGAATGATATGTGGTATGCTGACAGTTTTCTGGATGCAGGATGGATGCATGATGGATGCATTGGTGATGTTATGTTAGTGCAGAAATAAGAAATGAGATGATGACAAGAGGATCCAACAAGTCCATGATCTGACGAGACTTTATTAGAGATGATGATGAGAAATAATGATGATAGATGGATGATTCACTTATCAAGGATTGGGATTTTAAAAGGGCTACTTACCTTATGTTTGATAACACACATAGATACAATGCATCAAGGTATAAAGAACTAGGATGGCATTGTACCTAGTGTGATGGAATTTGACTCGACAAACAGATAGGAGTATTCTTGTTCACACTTGACATATGGAAACCTTGCTAGGATGTACCAACAAGCAAGTATTCGCCAAGTTATTTTACAAGAACGCCAACAAACACAAGAGACAAAAGGATAATGATCAAGTTGCCCCATTCCTATCTCTCTAAATCCTTCATTCGGATATCATCGAAGAGGTCCTTGGAATGAGCGCAAAAATAAATCAAAAGAAAAAGATCAAGTACCTAAACAAGCCAATGTTCTTCATATCTCTAGCCAAAGGGGTTTGTTTTGATAGGATAAAAATCCAAGCGATATCCAAAATGATGCCCATTGTTGGAATGATATATCCTAGGACACGCATTGTATAGGATGATGATGGTTTGATAAGTTGATTGATAGGCTGTTGATATAAGGTTGATTGACATGTTTGCGATTGATCAAGAGTTTGATTTTGCGTTTTAAAGGTTTGTTGCTTCAATTAGATTTTATGATTGAAGATTGATTTTACTGATTGCTATGATTGTTTATGTTTGTGTTGCCAAAGGATTAAGGTGACGATCAGTTTATTATGGATGATTGATTATTGCGGGTGCAAGCGAGAAGAGACAGATGGATTTTTTATTTGGATGTTTCATTTTGAGATGTTTTGAGGTTGTTTTGGATTTTTCAAGATTTTACAAATGTTTTGATTTTTGATTTTTTGATTTTGATATGTTTTCACTATTTTTGGATTTTCTTGGTTTTTTTAATGTTTTTGGATTTTGATGTTTTTCGAATGTTTTTGGATTTTGATGTTTTTCGAATGTTTTTGGATTTTGATGTTTTTTGGATGTTTTGGATTTTGGATGTCTCGGGGGCTGATCAAAGATTTAGCCTTGCCTACGTTTAAGCTCAGAGACGATGTAGTTCGGATTCTAATGTTTTTGATATTTTTTTGTTTTATGGATTTTTTTTTTGGATTTTTGATATGATTTTGGATGTTTTTGGATTTTTGATATGTTTTGGATGTTTTTTTTTTGGATTTTTCGCAAGATTTTGACGATTTGGATATGGATATGTTTGATGATATCAGTGTTCTATTTTGGGATTTTGTTGAAAACCAAGCTAAAGTTGATTGATTGGATCAATGGATTGATGATGATGACAACATTGTTGAGGATACACAACAATGCAAGGATTTGATTGATCAAAATTTATGACGATAACATTGTTGAGGATGCACAACAATGCAAGGATAGTGTTAAGAAACCCAATGATCGGGAAGGATATCCCAAGATTATGGATTGATTGGATTCGATTGATCAGGATTGTTGAAGCTTGGTTTGGAACAAAATATGTCTTGGATGATTTGATGTGACGTTGAAGGATGCGTTAGATGCGACTAATATTGATTGTTTGGATTGATGTTCGATGAAAGATAAAGCCTGATAAGGAACATCTTCTTGTCAAAATATGCCATGGGCTAGTGATTTGGTTTTTTTTCTCACAAGTGGTGGACCAATTTGATTTCACGTTTTCCAATGTTCGGATTGCCACATAAGTTGGAGGATATAGATCAAGATTTATTCTTGAAGCAAGATGTACATATCTACCCCCAATGTCTAGCAATGTATGGAATGTCATGTGTGGATGCTCAGATAAGTGTACGGATGGATGGATATGGTAAGCATGCAAAGGATGCCAAGGATTATCTTGCGATAAGATAAGGTGTTCAAATAAAGAATCCTCATTTGGATAATGCTTCATGGCTCAAATAACGTTGGATAGGATAGGATCAATGAAAACAACCCATGTCAAGATGTTTACCATAAGCAAGCGTAAAGTGTGCATTGAAGTTTGTCAATATAAAGATGACTCGGACTATGGATGTAAATGGATGAAAATGGATTGGATAAATGGTTTATGGATGAATGGATTTATTATGGATGAGATGGATGGAATGCTAGATTTATTATGGATGGGATGAGATGCTTTCACGTGAAATAGTGAACACAAATGCTCAATTCTACACATGACGCCTGTTTTCTAGGTTTTCATCATGGTCTTGCCCAAAGCACCGCCCATGCGGTTTTCACTAGAGGACGATTTTTCTCTTTACTGTTTTCAATCCTTTTTCTGATTTTTTTTGGATTTTTTGCTTTTTTGATTTTTTTGATTTTTCTGAAAGATTTTAAGCTCATGTTTAATCACAAGGTGTTGCTGATGTAGATGCCCCTTTCATAATATGCCATCGATATCCTGCTTGAAGAAGTTGCTTTGCTAAGATTCATGCACTTGAATGCATCTTTCAGGAATCCTGATATGCTTTATTGATATCGAGGTTAACTCTATCTTTGTGCGTACATCGCGATAGAGTGCCTTCAGAATCCTTATGATGAAGGGTCATTGCCAATACATGGTCAATGTGAGAATTGGATATTATGTGTGGAGGCATGGACGGAGTGTGTTTAGGGATAAGAGATGGATTGGTTGACAACTTGGAATATTTGACTCTCCAAACTTGGGTAGATGAACAATGATGGGTGGATACGAAAGTGTGCGTGGAATTAGGACCAACTGCTTGATATACTTTGTACGTCGCTTGAAAAGCTTTTTTTTTGCTTTTGTGGACATCTTTGATGGATACTTTTCCCTTTTTAATTTTTCCCCATAGTTTCTTTGACTGATGGAGTTTGATGGGAATGATCTTTCTTTGTATTCTTTGGTATCCACTTTTATTTGATTTGTCCTTCATGCTTCTTAGCTTCTTTTGCTTTGATAACTTTCTTTATGCTTTGATTCACATCCTTTATTTGATGTTGGTCCCAATTCGTGGATGGGGTGATGGGGGGATGAAGATTCATGATGTGACTGGTTGTAGTATTGGCAACAGTTTCATCATAAGGATTCTTCGTGCTCCCTATGTTGACATTTGCTTGAGATGAAGTTTCCCCCAGTATGGCAGTTGTAGTACATTAATGCTTTGATCCCGCCTGTTCTGAGATCTCTTGTTTAGAATGCATTCTCTGATAAATGACCACCATAGGTGAGATTGTTTCAATTTGTTGCTCTACTAACTCTGAATTATACTGTTTTGTCTGACTTATTTCCTTGAGTGGATAATGCTGGATATTCGCATACCTGATGTCCTTAGTCTTAATTTGGGATATTTGATCCTGATGTTGACAACTCTATTTGACTATAGGAATCAATAACCTGCTCTTTTTGTGTAATAATATCAAGAGTAAAGGAATCATGTTCTGAATGAAGGCCATCTACATGTCCATCCGTAGAAAGCATCTCATGGGTAGATGGAGGAGTATGTGCTACATGGATATGATCATCTTGCATAGATAGGAGAGTTTCCATTAGATTATTGTAGTATCTTGAAGATACAAATTCTTGATCTTGAATGATTTTAGAGTTACTTTCGACATGCTTTGGATCAAGTTCTTGACATGGGTCAGTTTCAAAGGATGGATTGCTTACAAAGGGTTCTTGGATGTCGTTATTAGGCATAGGAAATGGTTCAATATCCTCTTGATCTTTGAGTGGACTTGGATTAGGTGTCGAGTTGAAGATTCCTTCAATATCGGCAATCATGAGGTCGAAGGATGTCAATATGTCTTGGAAAGGACCATTGCTAGACTTTGGTTAAAGACATTGATCATACTTTGGCATAAATTCTTGAGATATGTCCTCTAACTTATTAGGTGATGTAGAGACATTTTCAACATGATCATTGGTAGATGGATTGTTGATTACATGATCAAATAATGTTAACATTCCTTGAAATCAATCACTAAAAAGTGGTTCTTGATATATGGTAAGTTGATCATCGGATGAAGTGAAAACATCTTCCATGCGCTCATTGATGGAGAGATCTTGATCGTTGTTTTCAACAATTGTGGTGGATGGATTTCCAATGTCTTTAACCATAGGCTCAAATGACGTTGACATTTCTTGAATTGGATCATTGTCGGGTATTGTTGGTAGATTTTGATCATGATTGAAAAGTGACTTTTGATGTATGTTGATTTGATCTTCGAATGAAGTAGACACAACTTCAAGGTGCTCATTGATGGATTGATCTTGCTCCTTGTTCTCAACAGTTGTGGTGGAGGGATTTCCAATGCTATCATCGTCTCCAATAGTGATTATCTTATGATCAATCAGGTCTTGGATGAGTTTTTTAAGTCGAACACAATTTGATGTTTTGTGTCCCTTTATTCTATGATAATCACAAAGGTGCTTCTCGTTATACCCTGGCGGTTTTATGTTTGGTTCTTGATAGTTCACATAAACAGGGATTTTAATGAGATTTTCTTGTACCAATTGTTTCAGAACTGATTCAATTGGTCTCCCAAGTGGTGTGTATTTTCGCTTGTTTCTTTGTGAGATTTGCACTTTAAATTGACCTTGTGGTGATTGATTTTGGAGATGTGGTGATTGATCTTCAAGACAGGGTTGATCTTGATTTCCATCTTCTTGACATTGGAAATATTGTTCTTGACACTATTGTGGACACAACTCACTGCTTTGATGACATGGATTAACCAATGGATGGGTGTATAGATTTTGGAGTGAAGATATCTCCTAGCTCGATAATTCAATTAGTTTGGCATGTGAAGCAAGTTTCTCTAGTGAAATTTGATCTTGATTTTGAATTTGATTCCCTTGATTTGGCTTTTGTTGAAGCAGATTTGGAATGTGCCCTTGTGGTGTTTGAATGGGATCATGGAAAAACCGATCTTGGATAATGTTCTAATTTGGGATGATGTTCAGATTTGGCATGATAGGTTGAAATTGAGCATTGTTGGTGTTGGGGATCATATTGCCTTGATTTAGGTAACTTTTATTTTTCCTAGTGTCACCTTGTCTTGGGATCGTTAACATCTTGTTTGGATTTTGAACAACATTTGTGTGATTCGTAAACATATCTATCCCAAAGTTTTCCAAGTTTGGATTCAAAATGTTTATGTTTGGTAAATTTGTACTTGATACATTTGCATTTGGCATATAGGGATTTGATGGGATGATGTTGTTCGTTTGAAGGCTCATGCATTGATTGTTTGGTTGACAGACTTGTAGATTTGGATTTAGATCTACCATCAGGAAATGTGTTCCAATCTTTGATTTGGGCATACTCACACTTGTTGTGCCATTGAAATTTGTAGAGGATAATGATCCCATGTATGGATTGTATAGATGTGAGTGTTGATAATCAATCAGCATTGTAAGGCTTCAAAAATTCAATTGATTTGGATTACTCATGATGTATGGATCAAGTTTGTATTCCATGTTCTCCTTGTGTTTTGACCTTGTTGCAAAAGTGACCTCTAAGGTTCTTAGGACTAATGATGAGATGAAGGATGAAAGGTGTAAATGATATGAGTGTTGAACGTTGAGGGACTTTGGATCAATGCTAGACTTAGGGCTTTGATTTTGATTGGTTTGATTGGATAATGAACTTGTAAACCCTAAGATGTAAGATGTTATCTTAGGATGAAATTTTTCAAAGGATTTCTGATTTAATTAGAGGTATGAGAAAGGATGCATTCCCATATTCCTAACTAAACAAGGTGACTTTTGGTTTTGATGATTTACCCAAGTCTAGAATGATGTTTTCAAAGCTCCAAAGTTGTTTGGGATGAAGATGATAAGTGTTTGGATGGATGAAGTGTTTGATTTGATCCTAAATGAACCTAGGAAGGACTTGTTAAGACCAAGATAGTGAAGAACATGCATTTCTCTAAGAGTAATTCAAAATCAAAATATCAATGTTTGCATGAAAACCATACAACCAAAAGATGCCAAGCACATATGTGGGGTCCAATTGATTTAATCTTTGCTTAATGGATTCTTTTTACCACAAAAACCCTCTTGATTAGGTTTTTAATTGACTGTGCAATGTCCTAATTCCCTTTCATCCCACAAAGTGCATTATGCGGAAGTCAAGGAAATCAAAGCAAAGGTTACCTAAAGTTGACTTTATTAGAAGCAAATTGAGATGAAATCCAAATGTTTAGAAGCCTCTAAGGACATGAATCCCAAGGGAAAGCAATAACATGTGAATTTGTTCAAGGATATTTGCCTCTCCTAAAGGGTTTGCAATTTTGATGATTCGTTGAATGTTGGTTTCGATGTTTTGGATAAAAGCACTGTGTTTTCAAACCACAAGCAATATGATGTCCTTGCTCAATGGGTACATTTTTCTTAGTGGGATTGCCTCACGCCCTTTGTAGAAGAGATGATTTTACATGCAACCAAGGAAAGAGTATAAAGGTATGTTAAGAATGAAGTCTTAACCTCTATACTCTAACCAAGATCGGACATGGCAAGTAACTTCTTGGAATCTAAGTTCCAATGCACCACTTCGATAAACTTGCTCAATGGATCAATTGGTCACTACAAAACAAGGGTTCTATTTCGGACTTTCCATTCATGAGATTGACCCATACGACGAGAGTCCCCTTTCAGATTCATCTCGTCGGAATCAACCACGTGATACTGGCGTTTACTCCAATACCCACATTTATATCCCGGTTGGAAATACTCTTGGCTTTAGAGTGTTACCGGTTGAGTCATTCCCTTGGGTGAGTACTTTTTCCCCAAGGTAGGCCCTCTAGGATAAACAAAAGCAAGCAAAGACAAAATCCGTAACTCAATCAATCTTTGACGACACAAAGAAAGAGAATATACGCGATGATGCTCTACTCACACTTGCACAAGATGTCCAATTTTAAACCCAAATTGAAGTGTGTATGGGAAATTATTTACGCAACTTAATGTCACCAAAATCCTTTTGATTCTCAAGATCGCCATGAGGCGCGAGAGAAGCACATACGTCTTTTGATGATATTACTTTGTGTAAATAATTACAAAACAATAAAGACACACATTCATTTTATCCTTCAAAGCAATGATTCAATTCATTTTAAGCACCCAAAGGAAATGTGAAGTTAGTTTGTTCAATTTTAATCCAAAATCAAGGTCTAGTAAGTTTGTAATGTTCAGCTTTAGCCCATCTTTGAAAGAAAATCAATGATCTAGTTGACTTGAAACAAAAAACAAAAGCATGAAATGGACGTTTCAAGCTATTACGATAAGCATTTAGAAATGCTTTTTTTTTTCAATTTCAAAGTCCTCTTTTCCAACTCAAATTTGCTTGTGATTTATCTGTCTTCATGAGAAGTAGATAAAATTTATGAAGAGTTGATCGATAGATTCCACCTTAGCAATCTGTAGTTAGATTAAATGCTTGGTCACTTTCCACAATGACGTTGATCTACAAAGATAAGCTAGATTTGCAAAATCTCATTAGATTTGTCTTTTGTCAATAAAAATTTGATTAAGATAGTAATAGCACTCCTACTCTATTACACCAGCAAAGTAAAGCTACAACGCGTGGATAAAACTGGCTTATTCACTAGCCTATGTCCTTGAGGAAAATAAATAATGCATGTCCCAAGAGCAGGTAAAGACACAAGTGGCCCAGCACAAGCATGCCAAAGCTTTGAATTGAGGCACCTTCGTTCTCCTTGTTGAGGTGTACGCACGTGGGAACAATAATAATTGTTGGTGGTACTCTGTTGTTTGTTAGTTGACAATAGCTGGCATCTAGATAAGCCAAATTTTAGACTCAAAGCCGATATTAGCACAACTCACATTGTCGTCCTGGTGGTGGTTGTAGCATTAGTTTGGATGCAAATTCAACACAATAATTGTCAGGTGCGCATATATTGAAGGATGCTAAAAGGTGACCACACAGATATGAAGATAAAAAAATACATCCTCCCCCAATTTAGCTGGCAGAATCCGTCACTCGATGTCTGAGAAACATATTTACTTTGTTAGCAAGATGATTAAACAGTGTCGTCTTTTAAATAATTCCTTCCCTCGAGATTAAACTTTCCTTGCTCTAGCTCATGCATATTCTAGAACACATATGTCTGAATGCAATCCAATCCTCCCTCTTTTGTTGTGTCTATTAGCCCAGGCTACATTTGTTAAAACTAAGGAGTGCTACGAAGGTAGTGAATTGATCCAGAAATGAGTAGTTTTCTATTAATAATGAGAGAATTCCCATCAAATGTAACTTCATCTCCATTTAGGCCTCGTACCATAAAAATAAATACCCTCCTTATTTTGCACAGATAGACTCCCCTCTCAACCCCTCTGTTATCCCCACTGAATCCTTTTTTTCTTTTATAGCACACTTCCTAAAAGATATTTTATCTGATCAATTTGCAAATGCAATCAGATCAATCAAAAAAAATAAAAGAAAAAAAGTACTCTGAAACAAAGATAATTTCTTTTAAATCTCCCCATCTGTGAATTAAACGGTATGCGTAGCATTCCCTCAACCCTCAAAACGTCAGTCATGTTCCCATTAACATTGTCTGAAATAAAATCGTGCTTCAGTTGATCTGCTCAGCCAGAGTGCCAAGATCAACAGATCAAAGGAAGATTGTCGTTCTCAAAGAAAATAATAATGATTTAGGATAATAGCCGACCGTTATGATAACAAGAGTTTTATAATCTTAAAAATATTTCTCAATCCTGAAGTTATGTAACGGATTCTAGCTTTTGAAAGTGATTTAATGCAACAAGTATAGGATGTCTAATTAAAATGAAAATTCATTGCCTCATTAAAAATAAATGAAATCACTTGTTGTTGAGTGTTTGATGACTTTCCTTTCCTACAGCATCAGAAAAAAATGCCACACTCCATGGTGATCATCATAAATAATATTGCATTCGCTAAGTCCTTTACTTATGCCACAACAGGCCTATTTATTATGAATTGACCAGAAGATAATCTACACCAGAAGATATTCTATTTTTTTATCTTTACAGACCAACAGATATATGGTTGATATGAAGGAAAAATCCATGAGTGTATCCATACAATGAATGTTGAGATTTTACTTTCACTGTATACAAAAAGGACATATCTTCACTATTAAATGGCATAACAGAAAGTATTCAAATGGTATTTTGAATAGTCATAGAGTGATGTTGAATGCTACGGAGAAAGCATTTAAGTTCAAGTTTGATAGAACATGAAAAGAAGATATTGAACATGAATATGCATGACACATTCATTGACTATTCATCATTGACTACCGGCCAAAACATATCTAAAGAGGCTTAACGCTAGATTTGGGTACAACTTGAACTTTGGTACATTTTGCAAGCTATGATACAAAGAGATTCATAAGTCCTTAGTGCGAGTTGGGCATAGCTTACCTTGGGGGAAGGATACGATATTGGTCATCACAATATTGGCTCAAAGAAAAGCTCCAAGGCAGTGATATAAAGTCGCAAAAATATCAGTTATATAATGCAGTGATTTAATTAGTGATTCTTTTTAGTGATTATATTAGCTAACTCTACCACATTCTTTTATTCCAAGCACAAGTCCCAGAAACAACGAGTAACCAAATTTATGTACTAAAGATAAATACATTTATCCGAGACTTTGGAAAAATAAGGATTTCAAGAGTACCAATTCTTTGGGCCCTCCTTCTAGCGCCATTTTGTAGATGGTGAAATCTGCAAATGGTTAAACCTTAAAACACACATTATCATGGTTAGTTTAAAACAAAGCAAATTATCAACATCCCTATGAAATGATGAAGCATGTTAATCATGCAATAAAATGAAACAATGGAAACCAAACAAAGCATATAAAAAACATGATCCAACTTTATCTCATAGTGGATTTGTGCTATTGTGGAAAATAGCCCTTTTCCAATCCTTGCTTAAGCTCCATGATGAAAATGCTATGAAGAATGATATGGAATGCTAAGATGATAAATGGACAAAATCGGTTCTTAGTTTAAGAGAATGACATTGCATAAAGATTGTGAATCAAGTTGTGGAGGATTTGTTGATGAATGAAGCTCTCTATTTGTAGATTCTCAAATGCTAAGAGTGCTCATAAGAGAGCAATGTGGGATAAAAAACAAGCCAATGAAAAGAGGCCACTTGTCATCATGTCATAGGTTGAGGGATGTGCAAGATTTGGGAAATGTGCCCAAGAGGGGGAAATTTCAAATTTGAATTTGAGAGTTAATGCTTAGTTTGACCTTTGCAAGGAACATGTAAGAGCCATGTAAGAGCTCATAAATGACTTATTGGATGTACATGTCCACTTGTTTTTGAATTCAAACTTGAGGGAATATTCCTCAAAGATGCCATGTTGATGGAAAATGTTGGATTTAATAAATCAATAAATTGATTTATTTGTGCAAGTGGAAAAATCTAGAGAATGTGATGGGTAGTTAGGTTAGGTAATTAGGATTAGGTTAGCTTAATGATGATTAGGATGCTTTGACCCATTTGACTTGATATTTGGATTTATTTAAATCAAAGAGGGATGGAATATGCATTTGGAGATTTAATTAAATAAAGTTTTGTTTATTTAATTAAAAGGTTGATGTGAGACTTTGATTTATTTAATAGTCCTGATTTACTTGGTGAATGGTTTTGATGAGCTTGATTAATTTAATGAGTGGGTGAACGTAAACTAATCATCCACATAATCATATTGCCATATTCATAAAATCATTTAAACCATTTATAAGCATTCATTCATATCATTTAATCATTTAAATCATTTATCATTTATCCATTAAAATATTATAAGCATTTATTCATAACCATAATCCATTTACATAATCATTTAGTCACTTATCCATTAGTTATCCATTTGCATATTTCATTATCCCATTTCATAAATATTCATTGTTTCACTAATCATCAGCATATTCATAAATCATTTAACCATTTCATAAAATTATTAATTCATCCATTTGCATAAATCATTAATTTATCCATTTGCATTAATCATTAAAATGCATTCATATATTTCATTAAATAATTTAAATTCATAAATTAACTTCCATGTAATTAGCTCAAAATTGCACATTAAACTCACAAATCACTTCCATGGAATTAGCTCAAAATTGCACATTTTGAGCTTCCAAACATGAATCATGGCATAAATCACTCCACTCATTTCTCATTCGTCTATAAAAACCTCCTCTTTCTCATTTTTTGGGGACACATTTTTCGATTTCACAAATAATTCTCGAATCCAATTCTACATCATCTCTTGTGCTTTTGCTGCAAAAATCTGAGAGCAAAGACAAGATATTGTGGAAAATGATACCAATGGAGTTTGATTTCTTTTGAAGGCATTTGTTTTGGTTTTGCATAGTTTAATTTTATGCTTTTGCATATATTTTTGATCAAGAAAGACTCCATTTATGTCATGCTGTAATTTTGATTTGAGATTTACGGTTTAAATCAATTTGGCTTTTTAGATTTCAGTATGCACATAATTGTGAACCTGACGCGAACACTTTGATAATTTGGATTAATCAAATTTGAATAAATACAAGGATGATTATTGAAAGCTCAAAATTTTCTAGTCTATTGGTTTGATAATAATCAGGAATATTGTTTACTGCTTGCACGATCTTGTCTGTAATAGGGGTGGCCAAATGGAAAATAATTTTAAATTTCATGTGTCTGGCTGAGTTTGTATTGAATTTCTGGCTGAAGCTCTTCATTGGTTTTCAAATATAAATCACCAATATCTTGCTGGAGTAGGCACTCACGGACTGTGGATTGCATGGCAGATGTGAAAAGCTATTGAGAATCATCCATCACAGTTGCATAGAAAATGGATTTTCTTTTTAATTCAAACTCCAACCATATTTTAAACACTTTCTGTTAATGTGTTCTATCAACTATAATCTAAGCACTACCTGCATTTCCTCATAAGAAATTTGCTAGATTGACCCCCATTGTGTTGCGTAAAATATGGTTCTTCAACTTTTTAAACCATTGCAATTTCTATATTCCTCTAGCATGATCTGATCTGGTCACAACAATCACAACATTTCCATCATAGCAGATTCCATTTTTAATTCTAAAATCACATTATTCATTTTGCAATCCTCTTGATTGTATCTGCAATCATGCATTTTGAAATATATCCTGCAATCACGATTATCACAAAATAATCCATTTTTCTTCCTGCAATCATGACTTTCTTGATGTTGTTGCCCTTTTGATTTTTCTTTTTAGTTTCTAACTTTGGTTTGAACTAATTTAAGATTAAATTTTAATTTTAGTTAATTTAGTTTAGATTTTAATTTAGTTTAAATTTGGATTTAGTTTAACCTTTAATTTAGATTTATTTTAATTTAGATTAAAAACATTTTAATTTAGATTTTTTCTTTTTAGATTTAACCTTTAATCTAAATTAAAAATTTCAATTAGATTTACTTTTTATATTTAACCTTTTAGCTTTTTAGATTTTTTAGATTTAATTATAATTTAGATTTAAATTTTAATGTAGATTTTAACTTTTAGTTTAGTTTTTAGCTTTTAATTTTTATTTAGTTTTTATCTTTTAATTTAGATCTAATTTGTGATTTAGATTTAGCTTTTTTATTTAGATTTAGTTTCTAATTTAGACTTAATTTAGAATGTAGATTTAATTTCATTTAGAATTGATTTAGTTTAATTTAGATTAATTCTAATTTAGATTATTTTTTAATTTAGATTAGTTTTCAATTTAGATTAACTTTTAATTTTAGATTAACTTTTAATTTAAATTAACTTTTAGTTTAGATTAGCTTTTAATTTTAGAGTAAGTTTGTTAACTTGAAAAGTATGATGGTGGTCTTGTTAAGTTTGGTGATGATTGATGCAAAGCAACCAACACTTAGCACAACTTGATTCAAGTGAAACAATAAAAAAAATTCAACAAACTTGATTCACTTGACAACTTTCATAAATTGATTCATCTCAAACAATGATTAAGTGCATTCTAGATCACATTGGAAACATTGACATGGCAGCCTACAATTTAATGCAACGAACTGTCATTAATAACTTTCACAAAACCAATAATGAAGCCAATCACTTTGGTGATATTGAAGATAACATAATTACAGACTTTTCCTCCAACTTTTATGAAGATCCAACAGTGGAAAATAAAGTTATTGTATTTTTCTCAAATATACAAATCCTAGGTAGGGTTCAAACCTGCCCTCGCAAAAATGGTCATAACTTATTTAAATCTTAATGAAATTTGATGAGACTTGAAGAAAATGAAAGTAGATTCACATGGAAATAAAATAAAATCAATTTTAGATCAAAATATGGGCTCTACAATCCGTACCATCATGTTTTTTAGACTGCAATTTCTACATAATATTGTTAGAATAGGGAAATCTCACCAAAATGATCATAACTCCCATACAACTCAATGAAATTAAATGAGAAAAAAATGATTGTAAACTAGAAACAAATATCTTTCCATCTATATACTATACTCCTTGATATGAGGCCATACCAGGTCGTACAATGCACAACTTCAGCCTGCAAAATAATGTAAGAATCA